>JABMDO010000371.1:0-31232 GCA_014851415.1 Cnaphalocrocis medinalis
TACTAGGTACCTATAGTTGGTAATGAGTTTAGTTTATTTGATGATATTTTGATCATTTAAGATGTTCTATGTATGTATTATTTTCTAATTGCACCCTGTCTTGCAGGGTCCACGATGTACATTTACAACTTACAATAACACCTTTCTGTTACACATTGTTAAAAATAAATATTGAGTAATAGGTATGCCTTAATAAACAGGCAGGAACTATTTATTTAGGATTAGGAACACGATGCCTGGGTTTGAAAGTAGGTAAATAAGGTAGAAGGGATAGATAAGTAACTACTTATCATTAGTGTTTGTAAAGGTAAAAATAAATAAACTAACCTTTAATCCTTAGCACGTCACGCACGTAAGGTCAATAACAAGCGTCCAATTCGCACAGAAGCTTTTAGTAAATAACTAATTCAGTTTTCAGAGTAAACAATTAAAATTGTGCACCACAGACCTAACAGTGTGTTATATTTTCTGTCAAAAACTATGTCTTTCATTCTCCTTTTATCCTTTTTATTATGAAACATTCGATGTAAATTGCACAGGAACGATATAAATATCGGCCAATTTTTAAAGAAAATCGTATTTTTACGTATGTTTAAATGATTTCACATAAACACACATTAGTTGATTAAAAAGTGTAATTGTAATAACAAGATGACAATAAATAATTAAAGTCGTTATACAGGGTGTATCTGTGAACATTTACATCCCTTTAACCACGTGTTCTATCAACCATTCTGAACAACATTTGTTCAACAACTTTTCCAAATTCTTCGAAAAAATTTTGACTCCCTATACAAAATGACCAAGTCACGTGACCGACTTTGTATGGAGAGATGAAAATTTTTTATGCGAATTTTCAAAAGTCATAGAACAAATGTTGTTCAGAATGGTTGGTAGAACACATGGTTAAAGGGATGTAAATGTTCACAGATACACCCTGTATACCTACATAAGTATATTTATGTATAATTATATTTTTTGATTAATAATAAAAACTATTAAAGTAACAGAGTTCATTTCATATAATTGCTGAGATTTTGACCTTTTGCGACTTGGACATTTTGCGACTTGGACATTTTGAGACTTGGACATTTTGCGACTTGGACATTTTGCGACTTGGACATTTTGCGACTTGGACATTTTGCGACTTGGACATTTTGAGACTTGGACATTTTGCGACTTGGACATTTTGCGACTTGGACATTTTGAGACTTGGACATTTTGCGACTTGGACATTTTGAAACTTTGACATTTTGCGACTTGGACATTTTGAGACTTGGACATTTTGCGACTTGGACATTTTGCGACTTGGACATTTTGCGACTTTGACATTTTGCGACTTGGACATTTTGAGACTTGGACATTTTGCGACTTGGACATTTTGCGACTTGGACATTTTGCGACTTGGACATTTTGAAACTTTGACATTTGCGACTTGGACATTTTGAGACTTGGACATTTTTGCGACTTGGACATTTTGCGACTTGGACATTTTGAAACTTTGACATTTTGCGACTTGGACATTTTGAGACTTGGACATTTTGCGACTTGGACATTTTGCGACTTGGACATTTTGAGACTTGGACATTTTGCGACTTGGACATTTTGAAACTTTGACATTTTGCGACTTGGACATTTTGAGACTTGGACATTTTGCGACTTGGACATTTTGCGACTTGGACATTTTGAGACTTGGACATTTTGCGACTGGACATTTTGCGACTTTGGACATTTTGAAACTTTGACATTTTGCGACTTGGACATTTTGCGACTTTGACATTTTGCGACTTGGACATTTTGAAACTTTGACATTTTGCGACTTGGACATTTTGAAACTTTGACATTTTGCGACTTGGACATTTTGAAACTTTGACATTTTGCGACTTGGACATTTTGAAACTTTGACATTTTGCGACTTGGACATTTTGCAACTTGGACATTTTGCGACTTGGACATTTTGCGACTTGGACATTTTGAGACTTGGACATTTTCGACTTGGACATTTTGGGACTTGGACGTTTTGCGACTTGGACATTTATGAAACTGTGACATTTTGCGACTTGGACATTTTGAGACTTGGACATTTTGCGACTTGGACATTTTGAAACTTTGACATTTTGCGACTTGGACGTTTTGATACCACTTGACATTTTGCAACTTGGACATTTTGCGCCTAAACGGGACATTCAAAACTAAAAAAAATATATTGTAATTTAAAAAACATGATACAGCAACAAAATTTATTTCCATATCAATACAAAATAACAATAATGAGGTTTTTTGCAAATCTGAAATCCGATAGATCCTACAGATACGGCATTAGATTGACGTTAGGTCCAACGAGTGGATTGGTTCCATTTTTGACGTATCTTGTCACAATTACGAAGTTAAGTACAAAACGACCAATGTCGACAATGTTGGACCTAACGTCAACGTAACGCCATCTATCGGATTTTGCATTTGCAAAAACCCTCATTTACACTTAACTCCTCGATATAATCTAACAGGATACACCTCCCCTACCATGTGTGGCTACCGCGTGTGAAAATTCCGATAGATCGCGTACCTGTAGACTGAGGTCCAACTACACGGTGATTGGTTATTTTGATGTGAGGTGTCAAAATGTCACTAAACGACCAATGGCGTTGAAGTTGGACCTCAGTATACACGGACGCCATCTAACGGAATTTTCACACGCTGTAGCCCCCATTCCATAATTAGGGCTATTCCCAGTAGTCTTACCGCGTAGTCTTACCAATCGGACTACTGGGAAATTCCTTCCCAATAGACTTACCAGTAAAACAAGATTCCCAATAGTCCTACTTTGACAAGAGTTACATAGACTTAGTTATTGATAGACAACCTATGAACTGTTTTCCCGTTGTTCACCTATACTTAAGGATAGGCTACGGAAAATATATTTTTTTCAGTACCCTTGGCTTGGATCAAAAATAATTGGCGGAGTTATCGCGTAACAAACATAGTAAAAAAACATACCTACGCGAATTGAGAAAATAATGTAGTGTATTTTCTCATGAGCGTACTGTTTTGTCCTATAAGTACCAGGCTAACATAAAGTACTAAGAGGTGGTTATAAGACATTGATATTTTTTGTCTTAGCAAAGATACAAATTACGATTAATAGTACCTACCTCCTATGATTTCCTGGTACTTTCATGTCGAATTTCCTGTGACATAAGATATACAATAAAATTTTATATCCTTTTATTAATCACCCAGGTGAATTTATCTGGGTGATGAGACGAAGTCATATACATACAAATGAAATGAAATCGGCTGCCATGTTATTTAAGGGGCTATACGAATGAAACTAGCGCCGCCAACCTATTTACACTGATAGTGGCGAAAATATGATATTTTTGAAGAAAATAAACAATATTTTTTACACGTGACAAGTAACAATAAAGTTCATTATTGCTAAAAACGGCCACTTTTAGCAATAATGAACTTTATTGTTACTTGTCGCGTGTTTTATATATTGTATTGCATCTTGAAAAATTCAATTTACTTTATCTAAGTCTGTAATGTTTTGCTTTCTTAAAAACTATCGTAATTTCGCCACAATCAGTGTAAATAGGTTGGCGGCCCTAGTTTCATTCGTGTAGCCCCTTAATTATAGGAGGCGGTAGGTAAGTACTAATAATCGTAATTCGTATCTTTGCTAGACAAAATATATCAATGTTTTCTAAAACCACCTCTTTGTACTTTATGTTAGCCTGGTACTTATAAGACACAACAGTATGCTCATGAGAAAATACACATACCTACATTATTGTTTATTTTTTATTTAAATTCAAGAAAAGCTAATCCTCTTGCACACATGTACAATAATAAGTGATTGGATTTTACGGCCAAGAGTAGGTACAGTCAGCTTCATAAAGATATAAGGTGTGAAGGTAGTCAAAAACATATGAAGAACAAAGGTGCAAAAATGTGTTATCATTGAAAGTCACCTATATTTTGTTCACAACCAAATAAGTCATAAATGTCTTCGTATCATAAGTCTCCATTTACATACCTATAAACGAATACAATCTTCTATAACATCTTCGCTTCGTAACTGCTATTTGGTATCTAAGGGGACAGAGTATTCATAAATATCTTCGTTTTTTTTGATGAACTCCTTAGTTTCCAATTACTGTTAATGCCAACATCCTGGCCACAAACTTTTAAAAATAATATTCAGATTTAAATATGACACTTTGTGTCTTTTCTTTATCCTGTTATATTTTCTTCAAAGAGCATATAATCACCATCACTCCGTGCTTGTAGTCATTACTGCTAGGGAATAAGGCTAAATATAGCATAACATGACGAAATATTAAATTTGTAATAAAAATGTTCTGTAGTGACCGCTGATTTTCTTTATATCGTGTCAAATACACAATAAATGCACTGACTCCGCATTTGGTGAACTTGAACATTTGTATTTTTCATGTAGGTATTTCTAGATTTTGAGTACGTAAAGTCTGGGCGTACCACAAGGCGGTGGTATTTGGATTTAGCGCCTACTATAACGGCACATTTGTATTAACTCTATCTATATAATATAAAGCTCGATTACCACTGACTCACTCACTGATCAGGGCTGTTTTGCGGTATGTTTGGGTTTATTTTTGCGGGAAATGTTTTGACAACCCTGAGTAATTTTTTAATCAATCCAGGTTTTTGACATTTAAAGAAAAAAAAAACAAAATGGCGGCCGTTTTTGCGACATCAACTTTTTTGTTACGGCAGTTATTCGAGATGTGAAAAATGTCTCAGAATCACCCTTTGCTATTATGTACATGACAAGAAAAAAAAGTTAAAAAAACAAAATGGCCGCGCCGCCATCTTGGATTGAAAATTGAATTTCGACCGTTTTTAGGGAGATCGTAGGTGGGGGGGGCGCCGCTCGATTTTCAAATTTCTTTTTTTAATCTATTGGGTATATACTCTACTTTCAAACGTCAGTTGCACTTTTTCAAAATCCAAGATGGCGCCGCCCCTGGCGGCCATTTTGTTTGGAGAAAAAAAAGTGCACTTTTCAAACGAATTTTGCGGGGTGATGGCAACACTAGAGAGATTTGAAATGTTCCGAGCGTCGGTGGGTATTTTTATCAAGTATTGCCATGACTGAGAAATTCTACCAAATTCATGGTAGTTTTTGGGCCACGGCCCCGAATGGTAGAAAAAAAAAGTTGCCATGTTTGCAAAATCCGAGTATGCAGTTTTGTAGTCATTGGGCCTCGCAATCTCTTTCAGATAGTTTTTTGGAAAAATACGGGCAACACTGGAAATGGCGGCGGAAATAAATTTTCGGGTGTCGCTGACTTCTAGAGGTTCCTTGGACGAGGGTATCATAGATGGAAAAAAAAATAAAAATTGTCTCTGATAGGTTATGCTATGTAGTATATGGGAAAAATACGCGTTGTCAAAAAAACAAGATGGCGGACGAGCTGGCGGCCATCTTGTGAAATCGTATTTTTTTGGAAATTTTCAAAGTGATTTTTTTGACTGATGGCGACACTTGAGAAAGTTGCATGTATGAGGCAGTGTGAGTCTTGCTTACATGTGTTGCCATGTCGAAAAACATTTTTGCGTTTTTTGATAGTTTAGGCGTCAGGGCCCAAAATAGTAAAAAAAATAAAAACTGATTTCCAGGAAAAGTAAACACATCAAACCTTTCGTTGAGTTAGTCTAAATGACATTAGGTCATTTTTAACAAAATCATCTGGCAACACTGGGAGATATTGAGAAAAATGTTCTTTTGACATGGTCATTTTTGAGAGGTTCCTTGGGAACCAGTAATATTTTAGAAAAAAAATTAAAACGCCATTCAAAGCGATATATGATGTAGTATATGGGAAAAATATGGGTTGTCAAAAAATCAAGATGGCGGACGAGTTAGTGGCCATTTTGTAAAAAAAGGACATTTGAAAAAAATCAAAGTTGTTTTTCGACCAGATGGCGCTACTTGGGGAACTCATGATGTATGACGCGAACGAGTGTCTTTCTAAGGTGTGTTGCCATGCTCAAAAATATTTTCATAATTTTAAATAAGTTTCGAGACTTGGTCAAAAAAAAAAAAAATGACAGTTGTTGGGGAAAAAAGTACATGAAGGCTTGAATTTAGGTATTTGAAATCCCTTTTGTCCATTTTTACTAAAATTAACTGGCAACACTGGGAGCAGTGTCCAAAAGAAAATTTTGACATGGGCATTTTTGAGAGGTTCCTTGGGCGAGCAGTATTATCTCAGAGAAAAAGTAAAAACGTGGTTCGACGCGGTATATGTTGTAGAATATGGGAAAAATATGGGTTGTTGAAAAAACAAGATGGCGGACGAGCTGGCGGCCATTTTGTAAATGTTGAGTTTTTTCGCACTTAAAAACCGATTTTTCGGGCAGTTGGCGCCACTTGACGAGAATCGTTGTTATAATCTTTATGGTAGGTATTAACAAGAGCTACAAAATGGTAGAAAAAAAAACTTCATCCTCAAGGAAAATTTTAAGATTTAGTACAAAACTTGTGTAAAATGTACGTAAAATTGTAAATACTCAACGTCTGTGTATTGTGCCCTGTCAAAAAGTGACATGTATTGTCATTCTCAACCAACCAGAGCATTTACAAAAACATGCGACGAAAAAAAAAAGAAATTTTTTTTTTACTCTACTACGAAATTTTCCCATACATTTTGTACTGAAGTCGGCTGAACCCTACACATAGGTACCAGCCAGAACAATTATTATGAAAACATGCGATGGAGATACAAAATATTAGGGTTATGGGAGAGATGGCAACTAAACCGGGACTATGGAAGGGAATTGAGTTGAGTTGATATTGGTGATACAACGGGTCGCCTGCTTTATCGATGTCTTAAGTTTTTACGTAATTCTCAAACCTAACAACTTACACTGACCATATCATATTGAGGAACTATAAAGATTCAATAACATACAAAACTAAAAAACTCAAGAAAATTTAGAGTTTCAAACGAAACCACTTATGTAAAATCAATGAGAAGAACCGCAAATATAACTTGGTAATTTCATATATTTATATAGTATTACCACAATATTTATGCGGTTAGTGTAAGTAAAAATTTAAATTAAGTTGAATCAAAAATTTCATAAAGTAATTTTATCACTTGTGCTTGTTAGCACTACCTACTGACATTAACGTTACGATTATGAACTATGAATCGCTTAGCCAGCTCAGCGTAGGCATCAAGTGTGGGCTTATATGGAGCTTAAATGGAAAAATCTAAATACTCGACACAAGCCCCGAACACTGAGCGAAGCGCCGCGTAGGGCGAAGCCCGGAGCGGCCATTTCATCACGAGTTTTCTTCACAAACCCATGCGAAGCGCCGCGTAGGGCGAAGCCCGGAGCGGCAAATACATCGATTGTTGCCCGGGAGAATCCCGCAACGGCCATTTCATCATATCATACAGCGGCAGAGCCAAGCGGAGCGCCGCGTAGGGCGAAGCCCGGAGCGGCCATTTCTATCACTCGTTATATTGCAAGAATATAGCAGAGCGCCGCGTCGGGCGCAGCCCGGAGCGGCCTTCTAACTGTACGTATGGACTTTTTCATCGTGTTCAACGTAACATCGCGGAGCAAAGGCGAAGTGCCGCGTAGGGCGAAGCCCGGAGCGGCCACTTTCATATGGGTGCGACGAAAAATGAATGCGGAGCGCCGCGTAGGGCGAAGCCCGGAGCGGCCATTCCATTACAAGTTTGAACTTCAAAACCAAGTGAAGCGTTGTGAAGGGCGAAGCCTGGAGTGGCCATTTCAACCTGACTTTCAAGGGCAGTACCAAGCAGAGTGCCGCGTAGGGCGAAGCCCGGAGCGGCCATTTCAATCACTTGGTGTGTTGCGAGAATATAGCAGAGCGCCGCGTCGGGCGCAGCCCGGAGCGGCCTCCTAACAGTATGTATGGACTTTTTCATTGTGCTCTATGCAACATCTAGAAGCAAAGGCGAAGCGCCGCGTAGGGCGAAGCCCGGAGCGGCCATTCCACCGCAAGCACGACATATCAATCTAAGCGGAGCGCCATTTAATAGAAACACGACGCATGACATTAAGCGGAGCGGCTTTTCATCGTTAGATAGACGGGCAGAACCAAGCAGAGCGCCGCGTAGGGCGAAGCCCGGAGCGGCCATTTCTTTGTAAGTTTCATACGCAGAACCAAGCGTAGCACCGCGTAGGGCGAAGCCGGGGCGGCCATTTCATCGAAAGTTACACATGCAAAACCAAGCGGAGCGCCGCGTAGGGGCGAAGCCCGGAGCGGCCATCCATCACAAGGCTTATGGACAAAACCAAACGGAGCGCCGCGTAGGGCGCAGCCCGGAGCGGCCATTTCATCACAAGTTTATCTAATATACAAACCATCGGTGCGCCGCGTAGGGCGAAGCCCGAAGCGGCTATTCCATCACAAGGCTTATCGACAAACTAAGAGGAGCGCCGCGTAGGGCGCAACCGTCCCAAGATCATACATTTGATTTATCTTTCTGTTGGCAAAAAAGTATAAGAGCAGCCGTGACAGACAGAGAACCGCCCCGTGTATCTTCGCGAGGCCGCAGGCCGAGCTGCGTCTCGCGAGGCCGAAGGCCGAGCTCCGCGGAGGGCGAAGCCCGTAGCGGCTAAGCGTCGCAGACCTAGCTTGAAGGCGCACCCGCGCAAAGCGCGGGGCGGCAAAAAGCTAGTTATTCTATATAGGTACCATTTCTCAGTTGCGTGTAACTAATAAATAAACTTAAATATGAGAAAATAATATGAATTTTGTAGCTCGCAGATTAAGCGGCAGCTTTTCCTTTAGACTATGACTTAGGGACCTTGAAGAAAAGAGCGTACTCCTTCTTAAAAGGCCGGCAATGCATCAGCGACCTCTCTGATCTCGCAGATGTTCATGGGCAGCGGTGATTACCTACTTAAGTACCAGCAGGAGACCCGCTTGCTCGTTTGCCGCCTCTAGTTTAAAAAAAAGCCGTCGGTCCGGTACGCCTACGTACGTCTGATCCCTTTTCGGTCATGTCACACCGTTGTCCCGTCGAATCGAGCTTTGGTAGGATCATCATAAGAACAATTAATTATCATCATCATAAAATCAAAAGAATAAGTAGTGGCCTGCCCTCATTTCATTTCGGGAGATAAGTTATAAACCAAGCCAATAGATGGCGCTGTACGTACATTACATTAAAAAAGTGTTTTGGTTTAGTTACTTATAGACAAGACTTTTCGTGTCTCGGAAGTTGCCTCTTATATGTTTAATTAGGTAGAGGGAGAGTATTATACCTAAACGTTAGGGTAAACAATCACAATCAGAAAGCTGTGACCTATCGGGAGGTTTCTTAGCAGTTCGGATAAGTTACACGTGTCGTGTTATAGTGAGTAAACCACATAAGATAGATTGGTATATAAATATATGCTGGTGTGGGATATTTTTTAGATACTTTTATGTAAATATTTCCATTATACATGATTTCTGTATAGCTTTAATCATTAAGGATACACACGCGACGGAAGCGTAAAAAATGAATTAACTTCTTCCGCTTTCCCAACATTCCAGGTGATCCGCCTGCTCGTCTGCTACCTATCACATAAAAAAACCCTTTACTGCTCTGCTCTTATTGATTGTAGCGTGGTAAAAAGTATATTTTTCATTGAGGTATATGTAGAACTAGAGGAGACACCACCCCACCCATCATTAATAGGTTCCATTGAATTGCGGTGATTACACCGCACTTCAATCAGTCCGGTTGACCATCCAACAGTTGTTTCAGTGAAAAAGTACTACAAGTGTGTATTGAGATATTTGCACAAATAATTCAAGGAATACGGCGAAGTGCAAAGGGATAATTTTCCACCGATGAGTAATTAGATAGTTACGTTTAAAAATTAAATCTTAGAATTATTCTAAGAATTAAATACGAGCACAATTTGACAGACGCCATTAATGTCGCAATCGACATAGATTAAAAAAAACAGAAGGGAAATTGTAGAAAATTGTTACATGCCTACCTACATACCGTTTCATTCATTAATTTACTTTTGGGAGCTCGAGTACAAACAAATCAATTAGTGATGTTCTAATGCCTACCTACCATTCGATTTTTGATGTAACGATTTTGGTTGTAAAGATTTTTTAATCGATATTTTACTGTCACTCGACATAATATTAAATATTTATCTAAACGGCCAAATTTAACTAAACTTATTTTGTTTAAGGGTAACTAAATAAAATGTATAATTTGTATTTACGACTTTTATTTGAACTTATTAATTCGTGCATCGCCCCTATAGGGAGAGTAAAATTTCCGTACTTGAAAGGCATCTCTTCGTTTCATTTAACAAAACCTGTAAACTGGCACAATCAATCTCATTTGAAGGAAGTTTTAATATGTAGGTACTCTTTAATCATATCAAACAATACTTACATACACACAAATTAGATAATACGTAAGGATTCTTGTTAGGTATAAAACTCCCAGATACGAATAGTCCCTTCTGTAATCTGTAGCTTAGTCAGCAAAATGACATTTTGTTGAGGTACGTTGAGCAAAACGCGTAAAGTGCTATGAAAATCACGGCGCTTACGCCTTTTCGTTCGCGAACAAAACTTCATCCTAGAAGCGATATAGCGCTGTGTGAATTTCGGATGCTTAGACGATTAATTATTTTTCAGCGCTGCATCGCACTAAAAGTTTGACAATTCAAAATGGAACATGACTTTTGCATACGATAGCTCCTCTAGTTCTACATTTACCTCAATGATATTTTTATATGCGAAGGAATATGAAGAATAATTGTATTAAGTTTTGTTTCTATAACGAACATACAGTTAGACAAAAAATGCCAAAAACTGGCAAAAATGCCTCACAGAAAACCAGCGTGAAGCAGCCCCTGTGCTGTATTTCGCCGAGTGAGTGAGGGTACCGGAGGCCCACTCGGAGGGGGAAGGGGATAAAGGTTGGCAGCGCACTTGTAGCTCTACTGGTGTTGCAAGTGTCCATGAGCGGCGGCAATTGCTTACCATCAGGTGATCTGCCTGCTTGCCTGCTACCAATCACATAAAAAAAAAATACTGATTGCATTTCTGGCAGCAGTATCGGCCACTAATCACCGCCTGATAGTTATTTTGCAAATATATTTCAAGTACAGAATGGACCTCTCTACAGATTTATTATGTATAGATTAACTTATTGTGACATAACTTTTCTAAAATTCATCATTAGCCTGTTTTCACTTTGCAGTCCAGACTGCTGGACATAGGCCTCCCCAAATGCTTGCCACTTTGATAGCCAGGGTAATTGGTTTTGGTGGTTGCCGATCTTCTCCCGGAGATTCTTTGCACCCCCAGTCCTGCCGTTTCCATGGCGCATAGTCTGGTGACTATGCGCCATAAGTTGTGGTGGTCCACAACTTAGCGGGACTACCGGGAACTGGGGGCCGTGGTCTTTGTTTTTCCATCATTTGGAGGGTTTGCCCATAATCGCCTCGCTTGGCACTCAGTTATTAGTTTATTTGAAGTATTTTTTGTAATATGCATTAATATAATAATTACATTGTGATTTTGTAGACTTATTAACCCAAATAAATGAGAAAAAAATATATCGGCACACAATAAATAATCTCTTTCTATTTTGTGATATCGGTTAGGGGATATTGGATAGCTCAGTTGGAAGAGCAGTGGTGCGCTTTACCATAGGTTGTGGGTTAAGCAGATTTTTTTTCGTTCCCAAAATGTAATATGAAATTCCGAGGATCACCTTCATTTCTTTGGCGCACATTTTCTACAGTATGAATTAAGAGCTTTTACAAAATTCCTCCGGATTCCTATGATATGCACGTAATTTTATGTCATATCCATCTAAACCTATATTCGTAGGATATTGTGACGAAATAGCACATCCTAATTTTCGTATATCGAAGTGTCTTAGAACTTGTCAACTTGAACGTCAAGTCTGTCAAAAATAACATTAAAACTTTGAATACTCAAAGAAGAACGACCTAAGTAACACATTATTATTCAACTTAAATACGTAATACTTCAAATTAGAGTATACTTTTCTTTACACCAACATATTTTTGGTGACTGTGAACCCTTAGATACCGTTGAATATTTATAAAGAAGATGTATTTGGGAATCATAACACATAACATAATATAGGAATTGTGTAGTTAAGTTAATATTGACCACTCATTACGGTTAAAACAATAAGATGATCTGACAATCAACATAATAATGAACTTGTGTCCTTTATATCAATTTGACCACACTCGACACTACGATCTTTATGAAGCTGACTGTACCACGAACAAAAAATAATTTTCCATTCATACCTCAAGGGCCAAGGGTACACTGGAAAATAAGGGCTTAGGATGGTACCTACCATTGAAAAAGATAATAATTCCGTAGCCTATCCATCTAGGTGAACAACGGGAAAACAGTTCATAGTTTGTCTATCAGTAACTAAGTCTATGTAAACTCTTTTGTAAAAGTAGGACTATTGGGAATCTTGTTTTACTGGTAAGTCTATTGGGAAGGAATTTCCCAGTAGTCCGATTGGTAAGACTACGCAGTAAGACTACTGGGAATAGCTGCATAATTAAAGCACAACATGGGCAAAACATTTATATCCCTTTACCCACGTGTTCTACCAACCATTTTGAACATTTCTTCAATGACTTAGAAATTCGTGGAAAACATTTTCTACTACCCATACAAAATGGTCATGTCACGTAACCGACTTTGTATGAAAAGTTACAATTTTTTTAATATAAATTCCTACGAATCATAGAACAAATGTTGTTCAAAATAGTTGGTAGAAGACGTGGTTAAAGGGATGAAAATGTTCACAGATACACAATGTAGATATTTTGATTTTCGAACATACTGTCGAGGTAGAATACAAAATGTAGATTTTTATCTTAAGGGGCTATACGAATGAAACTAGCGCCGCCAACCTATTTACACTGATTGTGGCGAAAATATGATATTTTTGAAGAAAATAAAACATTACAGACTTAGATCCAAGTAAATTGGATTTTACAAGATGCAATACAATATTCTAGCACGCGGCAAGTAACAATAATGTTAATTATTGCTAAAAACGGCCACTTTTAGCAATAATTGACATTATTGTTAGGTACTTGTCGCGTGTTTTATATATTATATTGCATCTTGAAAAATTCAATTTACTTTTATCTAAGTCTGTAATGTTTTGCTTTCTTAAAAAATATCGTATTTTCGCCACAATCAGTGTAAATAGGTTGGCGGCGCTAGTTTCATTCGTATAGCCCCTTAATTGGTGGATAGGTACCTAAGTACTAAAATAATAAAACTGGATGATTAATAAATAATTTACGCTTAAGTTCTAAGTCAAGATTTAGAATATCTAAGAAATATATTTACAATACACAAAGGAATAGAAAAATCTTAAAGACTGTTTTACATAGTGTGAACATACGAGTCAGCCTGCTGAGTACCTGCACTGTATACTCTGATTTATAATCATGTAAAGTAAACTGACAGATGTCAATGTGTCATCCCATACATTATCACTCAATTTGACAGATGCAAAATGTCAAAATGCATAGAAACTTGTCATTTTCATCTGTCAGTTTTACATGATTATGAATCAGAGTATAGTGATACCACGGCCTCACAGAAGACCGGCGTGAAGTAGCCTGCACCGTGTTTGGTCGAGTGAGTGAGGGTACCGGAGGTATTGGGGGGAAAGGGGTTTAAAAGGTTGGCAGCGTACTTGTGACTCTACTGGTGTCGTAGATGTCTATGGGCGGCGGCAATCGCTTGCCATCAGGAAATCCGTCTGCTCGTCTTGTGCAACACCAGTGGTGTCACAAGTGCGCTGCTTACCTTTTAACCGCTCTTACCCTGGATTGGGCCTCCGGTACCCACACTAACTCATCATAGCGGACAAACGGGCAGACGGCATCAGGTGAGGATGGTAAGTCATCTTCGCCGCCCATGGACATCTGCAACACCTGAGGCATTATAAACGCGTTGCCGACGGTAAGGTGCTATATCGACGAAACTAGCGCCGTCAACCTATTTACACGGATTGTGGCGACAATATGATATTTTTTAAGTACGTAAAACTCATTTTTGCAATAATTAACATTATTGTACTTACTTGGCAATTAATTAATAATTAACATTATTGATTACTTACTTAATGGCATCATTTAATTGGAAATTACTGCATGTTAGCTCATTACGTTTTTATGTTAGATCTATTATATTTATTCAATGCTCTGTTACTTTCACATTTAATTTTTTCTTTTGGTTACCCAAGATACAGGCTTAGCTAGTTTGGGATCCCCTGTTTATTTCATCACTCTTGTAGACACTAAATCTCATGTTAATTTTAAGTACCTACACACACCTCAAATGTATCTTAGTCTAAGTAAGATTGTTCAGACAGTAATAAAGCATTTTCATTTTCATTTTCATTTTCATTTACTTGTCGCGTTTTAAAAAATATACAGTTTGTTGCGTTTTATTTTTTAAAAATATCATATTGTCACCACATTCAGTGTAAATAGGTTGGCAGCGCTAGTTTATTTATTTATTTGCAATACATATGACTACAGGTAACATTAGATAACCAAGAGAACATATGCGCCTGGAAGGCATTGCAATTAGTTTCGTCGATATAACCCCTTAAGAAAGCAAATAAGCCCTTTTTTTGAAGATCACGTTAAAATCCGGGGTCGCACCGATGGCTGGATAAGTTAGGGGTTCAAGCGAGGTCATTGTTCAAGTTGACCTCGTCGGTGACCTCGGCGGCGAGGTCGGCGAACTTGGCCACGTAGTCCACGCTCGTCTCCGCCATCAGCGACTGCAGCTGGGAGTCCACCTAGAAAAATAGTAACATGTATACTCCGATTCATAATCAAAGTAAACTGACAGATGTCAATGTGTCATCCCCATACATTATCACTCAATCTGACAGACGCAAAATGACAAAATGTGTAGAAACTTGACATTTGCATCTGTCAGTTTACTCCACATGATCAAAAATTAGAGTATAGATAAGTTAAATTAGTAGGGATGTCAACGTGATCTAAGGGGGGCAGCTGCCGTAATATGGGAAAAACCTAAGCTCCAATGGGAGGAATACGCCTAAAGGAGGGGAGGATGCCCAGCTGTGGACGTCTATTGGTCTATTTTTTTTACTTTCAGCGGCAAACGAGCAAGCGAGTCACCAGCTGGTAAGTAATCACCGCTGCCTATAAACATATGCGAGATCAGAGAAATCGCTGATGCGTTGCCGGCCTTTTAAGAAGGAGTACGCTCGTTTCTTGAAGGTCCCTAAGTCATAGCCGTCAGGAAATACTGCCGCAGCTAAACTATTCCACAAGACTGAGGTTCGCGGAAGAAAATTCCTCGAGAAACGCACAGTGCTAGATCGCCAACCATCAAGATGATGAGGATGGAATGACAGACTTCATAGACTTACTGCCAATGTCAGCGGGCTCGTCCGGCTTGTTCCCGTTGCTGGCGGGTGCGGGCGCGGCAGGTGTTTGCGCGGACACTTGTTCGCCTTCGGTGTCCGGTGCGCCCTCCGCGGTGGCATCACAGCTCTCGACTTTTAAGTCTTCTTTCTGGTCTTCCTCTGTTAGAAATTAAACAATATTATTATTAAAAACGCCCCGTTGGTCTAGTGGTGTAAGTACCGGGCCGTGATGCGGTGATCTCGGATTCCCGGGTGGAGCAAAAGTATGTATCGAATTTTTCGAACATAGCTCGGGTTTGTGATCACCGCATTAGGCAAGCGTGGTGATTAAGCCTAATAAAATGATTTCTATGATGGAGGCCTTTGCTCTGCAATGGGACAACTGTCCCACTATTTACTATATTAATTATTTACATTACATTTATTATAGTAGGTAAAGTAAAGTTTTAGCTGCCTAAACTATACAGCACATACAGCCTATACTTATAGGCTGATACTTTACATTACTTTTTTATAATCAAAACATTTTAGATCGGTTCCACCAGATGTTTGCGGAAAATACTAAAAATCCAGAGGTGCGGAACACCGAAGTGCTACGCAGATCCAATGTAGGTATAAACACTGGTGTTTGCTCAATACTTGGGTATATAATTTGCATTAAGTATTATATTTAAATAAAATAAATAAATGCACCAGACAATCACACCAATCAACCTGGTCTCACTAGGGCAACCCCAGTACTACGAGTACCAGGTGACGATAATTGGGGGTCAACCCAGTGTTCTGGGTGTTCCCAGACCCAAGAAAACTTAGAAAATGTAGTTTCCTAAATTGACTTGACTGGGAATCGAACCTGGGACCTTTCGCGCTTCGGGCGAAAATCTTAAGTGGAGTAAGCAAAGACTCACCAGGAGTGACGTCAGCGTCGGCGGCCCTGCCGGGCAGCGGGGAGATGGGGATGCGGCGGTCGCCGTCGTGGAAGTAGAACTGCCCGTTGGACTCGCTCAGCACGTAGAACATCGACAGGCTGGAATCATTGTACAACCAATATAAAATAAATAGAAATTCACATGTGCTTAAAAATTAACGCGTTAATTCGCGTTTCGAAAACAAACTCAGCGGCACATTTAGCTGCCCATAGCGTATTTTTCATACAAACGTACTTTATCCTAACTAGTATTATAAATGCGAAAGTAACTCTGTCTGTCTGTCAGTCTGTTACTCTTTCACGCCAAAACTACTGAACGGATTTAAATGAAATTTGGTATACAGATGATCTAGACCCTGAGAAAGAACATAGGCTACTTTTTATTGCGAAAAGAGGGTTGAAAGGGGGGTAAAAAGTTACTTTTCCATGCGGACGAAGTCGCGGGTGGCCGCTAGTGAATTCATAAATTAAACAGGTTTAATGCAATACTTTTCATGTAACATGACCTTTTTATGGAGGCCCAATCCAGAAGGGGTTAAAAGGTAAGCAGCGAACTTGTGACACCAAAGGTGTTGCTGGTGTTCATGAGCGGCGGTAATCGCTTACTATCAGGTGATCCGTCGGCTCGTCTGCCACCTTAAAGGTTTATTTATGATATCATAAAAAAACCTAATCCCATCATGTAGTGACAACTTGATTTCTATGACGGAGGCCTTTGCCCTGCAGTGGGACAGTATACAGGCTGATACTTTTTTTTATAAAAATAAACTTACTCTGACGTGGAGGTCGGAGGCGGCTTCGGCAGTATCCTGGGCGGCGGCGGAGGCGAATTCGGCACGATTTTGACTGGAATTAAATCTGAAATGAACGCAATAACATACTATATTTAAATGATACAATACGATACGTCCGCGGATCTTTCTTATGTGATAGAAGGACATTTCGATAGGTCTTGTCTCTGCTTACTTTTGATAAATTCAGGAAGAGAAAGTATATTTAATTGACCAATTGTCATACCGTTACCGGATGTTGTTGGCATACCGTCCATACTCATGATGATGATGATGTGATGACTGTGGCTATACTGACTGCTGGGCGGCGGCAGCTTGGGCAGCAGCGGCAGCAGCCTCTGCACGACCACGCGGCGGTCGGCCATCCTCATGATGATGATGATGATGTGATGACTGTGGCTATACTGACTGCTGGGCGGCGGCAGCTTGGGCAGCAGCGGCAAGCAGCCTCTGCACGACCACGCGGCGGTCGGCCATCCTCATGATGATGATGATGATGTGATGACTGTGGCTATACTGACTGCTGGGCGGCGGCAGCTTGGGCAGCAGCGGCAGCAGCCTCTGCACGACCACGCGGCGGTCGGCCATCCTCATGATGATGATGATGATGTGATGACTGTGGCTATACTGACTGCTGGGCGTGCGGCAGCTTGGGCAGCAGCGGCAGCAGCCTCTGCACGACCACGCGGCGGTCGGCCATCCTCATGATGATGATGATGATTGTGATGACTGTGGCTATACTGACTGCTGGGCGGCGGCAGCTTGGGCAGCAGCGGCAGCAGCCTCTGCACGACCACGCGGCGGGTCGGCCATCCTCATGATGATGATGATGATGTGATGACTGTGGCTATACTGACTGCTGGGCGGCGGCAGCTTGGGCAGCAGCGGCAGCAGCCTCTGCACGACCACGCGGCGGTCGGCCATCCTCATGATGATGATGATGATGTGATGACTGTGGCTATACTGACTGCTGGGCGGCGGCAGCAGCCTCTGCACGACCACGCGGCGGTCGGCCATCCTCATGATGATGATGATGATGTGATGACTGTGGCTATACTGACTGCTGGGGGGCGGCAGCTTGGGCAGCAGCGGCAGCAGCCTCTGCACGACCACGCGGCGGTCGGCCACGCGTGGACGCCCACGCCTCCAGCGCGGCATGCCGTCCATACTCATGCTCTTCGCCGACGCTACCTACACAGAACAACCATAATCAATTGACAACCCGTTTGGCGCAATGGTTTGAGAGCCGGTTGAGACGCAAGACACGCGGGTTCGATTCCTGCACCAACACAAATGTTTGTTGATGAAACAGATATTTGTGTTAGGTCTTGGTGTTTGTGGTTCCTTTGTGGTTTCTGTTTTCCATAGTACGGTGGCCTGCACATCAAGTTACTACAATCTGTCAAATTTCTTCAATCGAACCTCACTTTTGTGTCAAACGTGTTTGGTTTAATATCAACGGAGGAAATTTGACAGATTGTAGTAACTTTATGTGCTGGCCACTGTACAAGGGAAAACCTTAGTTTGGGACTAGGACAATGTAGTGAGGTTGTCTCAATTTATTTATTTATTATAATAATACTACTTATTAATATTACTAGCTGTTACTCGCAACTTCATCCGCACCCCCCCTTTTTAACCCCCCTTTGCATCTTTCTCTGGTCTAGACCATCTGTATACCAATTTCATTCAAATCCGTACAATATACTCTAAATTTTAATCATGTGAAGTAAACTGCCAGACGACAATGAGTCATCCCATCACGCAATTTGACAGATGCAAAATGTATAGAAACTTAACATTTGCTTCTGTCAGTTTGCTTCACATGATTCATAATTAAAGTATATTTATAAAGAGGTAACTTCTATACACCGTTAAATTTTAGTCGTTTTAATCCCGAAACCCTAATAATAGGTTACACGAATAAAGCCCCTTTAGCATGTTAGATCATCAAAATAAGCAAAATAATATCAGCTGTTCCATACAAAAAAGGATATTCACCGGCCATTAATGCAAAGGGGCTTTATTCGAGTTACCTATTATGAAGCCTTCGGGATTAAAATGACTTAAATTTAACGGCGTATTACAACGAAAAATCGAAACACATGCGCGATGTAATCGACGCCCAACGCCATCTATTGGTGTAATGTACAATCAGCTTGTCCCTACAGCTTACCTCGTTGGGCTTGGGCGCGATCGGCGTGGGGTGTCGGAACACGGGCGCCGCCTCGTCCACGCGCGCCGGCAGCGGATCCAGCACCGTCTGCCTCTGTAATACGGCACATATTCCGATTGATAAACAAATACAATGAACAATATACACTGGGTGTATCTGTGAACATTTACATGATGATACAGAGAACTCACTCATTATCCTCAAATAACTAACTATATATAATATAATAGTGTAATGTACAGTGGCCAGCACATCAAGTTACTACAATCTGTCAAATTTCCTCAGTTGATATTGAACCAAAGACGATTGACATAAAAGTGAAGTTCGATTGAAGTAATTTGACAGATTGTAGTAACTTGATGTGCAGGCCACCGTACATACATTACACTATTAACACACATACATATGTGTGGTTCTTTAAAGTAATTATAATAATATTGTAATTATGTTAAGATAAATTATGTAATTGTTATAATAGTAATATTATTGTTTATAGTAGTAAACTACACCAAGACCTTTGCTTAGCCTTGAAATACAGGGCAATCCTAGTTCAGGTAAATGTTAAATAAATTAAGCACTAATTGGTAGACTATTTATTGATCATAAGTTTGTGCTAGATTTAAGTTATTGCAATAAATATTTTATTTTTTATTATTTTTATTTACATCCCTTTAAACACGTGTTCTACCATTCTTCATTCATTCATATACCAACAACAAACATTTATTCTAGCGTTTTATCTAGCGTTCACACGCAGTAGCCCCCATTGACACCGAACGCCATCTACTATGATTGATGGCTAATCTAAGCATGATAGCTCGTCTTTTAGGTCATCAGCCCCCGTCCCCTAACAGTACAGAGATTTAGTGTGTGTCTATGTGTCTTTGTCTGTGTGTGTCTGACTGAGTGCCCGTGTGTCTTACTGTTTGTGTCTATTTGTGTGTCTGTCTGTCTCTGTGTGTCTGGCTGCGTGTGTCTGTGTCTGTCTTTGTGTGTGTGGATTTATCTGTGTCTGTGTTTGTGCCTGTATGTCTCTGTGTGTGTGTCTGTCTATATGTGTTGTGTGTGTCTGTCTGTGTGTTGTTATGTGTTTAGAAGACATAGCCACCGCCTCATCGGTCCAGTGACTGTAGTTTGCCCTTTTGACTTGCTGTGCCCTCCCAGGGTGTCACATGAATACTTTAGTAATTTCTGTTCCACCTCGTTTTGTAATGTGATATGCAATAAATGCTTTGAATTTGAATTTGACTGTAAGTGTAGCGCCGTGTACCTGCGCTGTGTGTGTGTGTCTGTCTGTGTCTATGTATGTCTGTCTCTGTGTGTGTGTGTCTGTCTGTGTCTATGTATGTCTGTCTCTGTGTGTGTGTGTCTGTCTGTGTCTATGTATGTCTGTCTCTCTGTGTGTGTGTGTGTCTGTCTGTGTCTATGTATGTCTGTCTCTCTGTGTGTGTGTGTCTGTCTGTGTCTATGTATGTCTGTCTCTCTGTGTGTCTGTGTGTGTCTGTCTGTGTGTGTCTGTCTGTGTGTGTCTGTCTGTGTCCGTGCGTGTACCTGCGCGGGCGGCGGGCGGCGCGGGCCGTGGGCTGCGCAGGCGCAGCGCGGCGCCACGTGCGGGTTGCCGGCCAGCGCCAGCAGCCGCTTCAACCTGAAGCAACAATCATAATCATATACATACATATTAGTCTATAACTAACGAATAAACCAATTATAAAGAGACAATGGTTTAACCGAAAAATCAGCGCCGCAGCGGCCTCTAGCTGTTGTAGCAGAGGTTGTGCCTTGTTGGCCGCAAAATGTACACTACTGTTGTAACTGTTAACTACTATTGTCAGGCCTGTCCTATTCCGCGTGTAGGTATCGAACTTGCAAATACATGCGGCGGCCACTCCGGAGAAGCTTATTAGTACGAGTAGTAGAAATCACGAGCGAGCGGCGACGCATGCACGACAGTTGCTTGCGGTAAAAAGAGAACGCACTTTTGACGACCCGTTTAGCGCAATGGTTTGAGCGCCGAGACGTAAGGGTTGCGGGTTCGATTCCCGCACCAACACAAATGTTTGTTGATGAAACAGATATTTGTGTTGGGTCTGGGTGTTTGGAGTACCTTCGTTGTTTCTGGTTTCCAAGGCACACGGGAAAATCTTAGTTTAGGGCCAGGACAATGTATGTGATGTTGTCTCAATTTATTTTATTTTATTTATTTTATTCTAGGTAGGAATATGTAAGTGTTGAAACGCTGGGCGGTTGGAATTTCAACTTTAAGTTATGGTAGCCTGAGTCTTTATTTTCTATAAACGGTTAACTATACTGTAATTATTTTGTTATTTATTTTGCTTCCGTGGCCAATAAACATTATCTATCTAACCTCTCGCTGAGCAACGCGAAGCTGTTCTGGAGCGGCAGGCCGGGCGCGGGCTGCGGCCGGTTGACCAGCTTGCTGGCCAGCTTCAGGGTGCCCCCGGACACGGACTTGTGCTCGGGGGACGCCAGCTGCTCCGGCTGCTCGCCTACAGACAAGTGCAATTGATATGATGAATTAGTTAATGAATTACTGAATGAATGTACTTTTTATTGCACACGCTTACCATCAGCTGACCCGTCTGTTCGTCTGCCCTCTAAACCATAAAAAAGAGTGATATCTTCTATAGACAACAATAAGTAACCCGAAGAGACAAAACACTTGCGCGATTTAATCGACGACCAGCGCCATCTATTAGCAAAGATTGAAACTAACAGCAAAATTAAGTTCCGTGACGAAATGAGGGCGAGCGACTAGTTACCTAGGAGTCGAAAAAATTCGATAATTCGGAAAGTGGTTGAACAAATATTATTCAGAATGGTTAATAGGGATGTAAATGTTTACAGATACAAAATATAAATACAAACAACGTTATTGCCTATTAAATATACATATTAGAGTCATGAAAGTAGTAAGTTAAGAATAGGTACAATAAGCAAATTAAAGTGGCTCAGCTAGTGCTGCCACAGAATCCAGTCCAGGCAGTGCTGGTTTTCAGCCAATCCAACTTCTCTGAGGGTGGAAGTGGAGAAGGTAGGTATGTGAGGGCTTATATGTTAAAAATATAATGAAATAAATATTTACTTACAACTATCAGACAGCAGAAATGTCGAAGGTTCGATTTTGGTGTGTTTCTGTGTGTGAAGGAGGAAGTGAAATGTGTAGGTATTTTAGTGAGAGAGAGTGAGTATGTGTGTGTGTATATATAGTACAAAAAATATTTGAGGGGCAGAAGTTATATTGTTTTAATACTTTCCGCAGCCAGCTGTTTTTTCAAAAGCGCAGTTTTTAATTAAATTTCAAAGCGTTAAATACTCCTTTTTTCTTTCATTGTTTCATTTACACCCTGTTTGTGTTTGAATAGTAATATATGTGTTGAATACCTTTCCGCTCGTCACCGGAGAGCGCGTCGTTGCTGTCCTGGCTGAAGGCGTGCTTGGGCGACAGTATGTCCGTGTCGCTCTCGCGCGCGCGCTCGCCATCCTCCACCGAGCTGTCGCCGCCCTGACACATACGATTTAAATCATCATCATCATCAGCAACCCACACTCGTCCACTGCTGGACATAGGTCTCCCCTAACGCACGCCTAACCGCTCCCGATTTTCGGACACTCTCATCCAGCTCACTCCAGCCAGCCTTCGAATGTCATCATACGATTTAAATACATGTAATTACATTCAATGGAGGATCCCTGTTATATCCGAAAATACACAATACTAATAAAATAAAACAGCCGCGTATGCAATCCCGTTTCCTATTGCATTGACGTCAATGCAATCGAAAACGCATCGATTCGACAGGTGGCAGACGAGCAGACGAATCACACCTGCAACACCAGCCGAGCTAACATGCGCGCCACGAGATAATTTTGTCGACACTCGTATTGCGTCGGCGCAAGTTGCTTCTCGCTCACCTGACTCAGCGATGAGCGGGATAGAAGGATGCGCTGGCGAACGAGAGTCGACAAAATTTTGTCATGTTAGGCCTACAGTACAAGTCACAAGAGTCTCGCTGCCAACCGTTATCTTTCCCACCAGTAGGGCCTCCGGTACCCTCACTCACTCGACGAAACACAGCGCAGGCGCAGCTTCACGCCGGTTTTCTGTAAGGCCGTGGTATCATTCCGGTCGCCGGCCCATTCATTGCGAAAAAAATTCAATAAAACTTTTTAATTTATGAAATCACTAGCGGCCGCCCGCGACTTCGTTCGCGTGGAAAAGTAACTTTTTACCCCCCTCTTAACCCCTTACAACCCTTTTTTAGCAATAAAAAGTAGCCTATGTTCTTTCTCAGGGTCTAGATCATCTGTATACCAGATTTCATTTAAATCCGTTGAGTAGTTTTGGCGTGAAAGAGTAGCAGACAGACAGACAGACAGACAGACAGAGTTACTTTCGCATTTATAATATTAGTATGGATTAAGTTACGTTTGTATGAAAAATGGACGGGTAAATTTAAAGAACTATTAATGCGAACCTTGTCTCCCTTGTCGAGTTTATCTTTTTGTCTGCAGGGGGCGCCTCGGTCCTCGCCTTCTGCGGCTGCGGCAGCGGCGGCGTGGCCTCCGCCCACCAGTAGTCCAGCTCCAGACGGGACCGAGACCCGAACTGGAATGACAGATTCAATAACTTTAGCAGGTTATAGGAGGTCGAGGACGCCCTCGATTTTTTTTTTATGTGATAGACAGCAGACGAGCAGGCGGATCACGTGATGGTAAGCAATGGCCGCCGCTCATGGACACCTGCAACACCAGTGGAGTTACAAGTGCGCTGCCAACCTTTTATCCCTTTCCCCCTCGGGTGGGCCTCCAGTACCCTCACTCACTCACTCGATGACGCAATGGTTGCCCGAAGCGGGTTCGATTCCCGGTCAAGTCAATTTGGGACTGTTCAATTATTACGTAAGCATCGAGAGGGGGAGGGGGGTCATGTCTCTGCTTACTTTTGATAAATTCAGGAAGAGAAAGTGTATTTGAGACAACATCACATTTGAGTCAACATCACATAGGTACATTGCCCTGGTCCCAAACTAAGGTTTTCCTTGTACTATGGAATCCAGAAACAACGAAGGAACCACAAACACCCAGACCTAACACAAATATCTGTTTCATCAACAAACATTTGTGTTGGTGCGGGAATGGAACCCGCGACCCTTACGTCTCAACCGGCGCTCAAACCATTGCGCTAAACGGGTCGTCAATTTTACTGGCCATTTATGCTGACAAGACGGGAAGGCGGGTAAAATTTCCCAAAAAATCTACTTACGTAATACTTGAACGGTCACTTTAGGAAACTACATTTTCTAAAATTTCTTGGGTCTGGGTGTTCTGGGTTGACGCGCCAGTTAATTATCGTCACCTGGTACTCATAGTACAGGGGTTGTACTAGTTTGAGACCAGGTTGATTGTTGCCGATTTTGTATGCAGCAGTGGCACATTCATTCTATCTTTTTGCACTCACCGGGTATCGTTTTGTTAGTTTATAGTAATGTAGTAAATACGTTTTGTTCCAGTCCGAACCAAGTTAAACGTGCTTATTTAAATACAGTTGTCATTTTAAATTTGGTTTGTTACACTATTATAAAACTATAAAAAGGAAGTATTTGTCGATGTAGGTATCAGCGAAAAGGTCGAATTGTTAACATACTATAGCTGGAGGCACGAAAGTATAGCGATGACCGTTATTTTGCGCACTTGTAAAAAAGAAGAATTTCTATCAAAATTGGTTTCTGCGCACTCAAGGTCATAACTACACTTTCTTGCCTCAGACTATAACTCACCATTAGATACAGGTCACCTATAGTAAGATCCCCGGCGTCTGTCTCACTCCACCCGCGCCGAATCTGTCTGACAGCTAAGTCGACGTCTATATCCGGCTTGGGCTCCTCTTCCGTCTTTTGTCCTTGTCCCTCTTCCGCCTTCGCCTCTTGTCCCTCCTGATCTTTCTCTATGACGAGAGTGTACATACTTCCGCCACGCTTCTTTGGCCGGATACGGAATTTAACCTATTTTAAAAAAAAAAACAAATATACTATTACAAAAAAAAACGCCCCGTTGATCTAGTGGTTTAAGTACCGGGCCGCGAACACGGGGTCCCGGATTCGATTCCCGGGTCGAAAAATAGTATCACAAACCTAAGCTATGTGCTTAGGTTTGTGATCACCAATCCGTATTAGGCAAGCGTCGAGATTAAGCCTAACCCCATCATAGTGACGATTATTTATTATTTATTATTTATTTATACTTTAACCGTCAGAGAGCCACGCTTTGGCAAGAATGGGCCGGCTCAACCGGAGTGAACCACCGCCACAAGACCGGCGAGATTCAGCGCCTGCGCTGTTTCGTTCGGTGAATGAAGGTACCAAAGGCCCAATTGGTGAGAAGGGTTAAAGGTTGGCAGCGCACTTGTAACTCTACTGGTGTTGCAGGTGTCTATGGGCGACGGCAATCGCTTCCCATCAGGTGATCCGTGTACTATTCTGCTACAGGTACGTACAGCCACACATCAAAGTATACAAAACTGTCAAATTTCTTCAATCGACTCTCACCTTACTGTCCAACACATTAGGTTGAATATTAATTGAGAAAATTTGACAGTTTGTGGTAACCTGATGTGTGGCTGTCTGTACATAAAAAAAAAAAAAAAAACTTTACTCATAAATAAAAGTGATTATTCGAACTAACATACCTTCAAATTCTTAAACTTCGTCTGTTTCCCTTTCTCATTCTTCCCGTGATCGCTCTCATTATCCGTATCACTCTTATTATATTTCTCATCATCTTCCATCTCAGAGAAGCTGTCTTTCTCCCTCTCGAACATATCTTTGTCCCGCTCCGTCATATCTTTGTCCCCACTATCTGGTATGTCCTTCACTTCGGTACCATCTGTTTCTTCGTCAATAGTTTCTTCGGATTTGAGTTCTTTTTCATCCTCAGTACTGGGTTTCTCCTCATCTTCTAGAATATTCTTGTAGTTGGCCATCAGTTCGATTCCGTCGATGGCTGTTTCGTCGATGTGCATCATTTTATTGGCGTCCTCTTCTAGTTTTACTTTCTTCGGTTCTGCTTCCTTCTCTTTGTCTGTGGTACTGTCTTTGCGTTGGCGTTTTGGAGTTCGGATTTTGGCTATAAAAGATAAAAAAATTGTTCTATAAAAGAAAAAAAAAACAAGTTTTTTTTTTTTTTTTTTTTTTATAGGATAGGGGGCAGACGAGCATACGGATCACCTGATGTTAAGCGATTACCGTCGCCCATGAACACCTGCAACTCCTAGTGAAAGTTGGTATTTTTTACGATATAGGAAGGCAAACGAGCATGCGGGTCACCTGATGGTAAGTGAACACCGCCGCCTAAGGACATCAGCTACACCAGAAGGAGTGCAGATGCGTAGCCGGCCTTTTAGGAAGGTATTAAAAAAAAGGTATAGGCACGTTTTCTTGATGATTTGAATGTCGTACCGATTCGGAAATACCGCTGCGGGGAAGTTGATTCCACAATGAAGAGGTGCGTGGCATAAAATGTCGAGTAAAGAGCACGGTAGTGGACCACCATCCATCGTCCTACCCTCGACTTTCCTCATACAGTCGCTACAGCAATCTTTTTAAGGTCAGCAGTTCTTATTAGCTACAAATACTATTAACTATTACTAAAGACACTACGTGATACCAATCTCCATTCAAAGTCAAAAAGTTTGGTCAGAAGTCCGCTTAAGGTCAGCAGTCCTCTTAAGATTAGTACTCAGCAGTCCTGTTTAAGTTAGCAGTCCTCTGACCCCTTGGGGCTCTGTCGATAACCCAATGTGCCTTAAAAGGATTTAAGGTCAGCATTCCTCTTAAGGTATAGTCCGCGTCATGAAAGAGTAGCGATCACCTTCAGTGCGCAGAAACCAATTTTAGTAGAAAGTCTTCTTTTTACAAGTCCGCAAACTATCGGTCATCGCTATAGTTAGATGCCGCGGACTATAACGATAAGTCCTGGCGACTCACCGGACTCCTTGTCCCGCCTCTGGGAGATGCGCTCGAGGTACGAGGAGAAGCAGATCTTCTGGCTGGACAGCGGCTCGCTGGGGCTCACCACGGGCAGGTGGATCTGCGCCGATGGCCGCGGGCCGACGTGCAGGGATAGCTTCTTCGGAAGTTTCTGTTCTGTAATAAATCAACTAACTAACTAAGGGCTGTCCATTAAATCATGTGATGGTTTTTTTCAAGGAAGGTTCAGGACTCCCCCCCCCCCCCCAAAATTTATATTTTATTACCTACAAAGTATCGTAATTATTTTAGAATATTCATTATAAAATACAGGTCAAGTATCATCAAATACATAAACGCTTACGGCTTTGTAGTTGGCACGTTTGACGAAAAAATAAATAAAAGTAATATATTATTACACCCTTGTTTGACCTGACTCTGTACTAAGTAGCATAACAGCACTTGAGTTACAGATATCAAACAACAGCAGTGGAAACAAAAATAGAATACTTATATACATATTAAGTGAGTGTAATTCAGACACAGAACAAACAAGTGTTCGTCGCACGAATGTTTGTCCTGGGCGAGAGTCGAACCCACGACCATTGGCTTATGAGGCAGGTTCTCTACCAAATGCGCCAATGCGCAAAAGGCAGCGCACTTGTGACTTTACTGGTGTAGGTGTCTACGAGCGGCGGCAATTGCTTACCATCAGGTGACCCGTCTCATCGTCTATCTATCACATAAAAAAAACATACCAAGTACGATCATCCTATCGGTCTCCAAGCCGAGGTGCTCCTCAAGGTCCTCTCGATCCTCATCCTTATCCTCACAGGCCTCCCGCCCTCCTGGTACGGGTCGTCCTCTTTCTGGTCCTCGAAGCATTTGTCTAGGCATGGATTTTTTGTCTCTGGACATGACTGTGTTGTGGCTAAGGATTGTATTATGATGGAGAGGCTAAACCCTGGTTTTTAATCATGTGTGGAGTAAACTGACCGATGCAAATGTCAAGTTTCTATATATTTTGACATATTGCATCTGTCAAATTGAGTGATAATGCAAGGGGATGACACATTGACATCTGTCGTTTACTCCACATGTTTAAAAATCAGAGTAAAGTCTTTGACGTGGAATAAAATAGCTATTTATAAAGTTAAAAGGACATACGAGTAAGATTTCAACAAAAGACATAAGGACTATCCATAATAATTAATTTAACCTTAATGCTCACTATCTTAATTATTTTAAATTACGTCTCTGCGTGTGGCAGTATGACTCAGTATCTACCTATTTACACGTTTATCTCATCAGATAAACCGCGCATCAATCAATAACAATGTGAATTGTTTTAATCAATGCATACAATTCTCGTAGAATCACTATGTTCCAAATTACAAATTATTATGTTTTGACATTCATAAGAGTTCTGTATGGACCTAACTTGAATAAAGATTTTTTCTATTTCTATAATTCAAAATGGATGGTAGAACACGTAGTTAAAGAGATTTTATTTTATATTGAGGACAAACAAGATGACCCACTCGCCTGATGGTAAGCGGCCGTGAGATCCAAATATGAGATTGACAGGCACAAAAGAACAGACAAATGTGTCCGATTGAGTCTGTCACTCTCACCCTGAAGGCCTGCAGAGATGTTCAAATTCAAATTTATTTATTGCATATTATGTAGTACGGTCGTGGTCCAAAAGTGTTTACCACCTTAAGGATCATATTGCACGTATACATGTAATGTGATAAGTTTCTATATGTCTATTACTATATTGATCATAGATATGGTATCTTTTTAATGATACGACAGCTGGACGCCAGCGCCACCAGTCAATGACAAATGTCATGTCATTTCAAGAAATTAGTTTTTTTTATGACTGCTTCTATATTGTATCCCTCTTATGTGTATTTTTTCATGTTTACTTAAAAAGGTAATAGTGTAACTTGATATGGCATTTTTTACTTTAGTGAAAAAAGTGTGAGAATCAAATTTCAAAACTGGTAAACACTTTTTGACCGCGACCGTACATACAATGATCTTACATACTAGTAAAGATGCCAGGAAGATGTAAATGTTTACAGATACATCCTGTATATAGGGAGTTATTAATCAAACCGTTCAATTAACGTGTCAGTCATTTATCAAATGTTTTATACTTGAAATAAATGATATGTATGAGTGCTATTCTAATCGTGACATGACTTCATGATTATAATGATGTAGTAAGCAATAAAACAAAATGATGGGAAATTGTTACTTTAGATCGTTTCGTTATACAAGTTATCCGTTTGGCGCAGAGTGGTTTGAGCAACTGGGGAGCAATTCTAGTACACCGACTTTTAGCCCGAGAAGCCCAAGTAAGAGATTTCATACATTTAATGTATGACCACTCTGCGCCAAACGGATCAATTGTATAACGAAACGATCTATTGTCCATCGATACAAGTCTCTAAATCGACTTCAATGTCGTGTGCACGAGAATTAATTGCCCCCCAGGTGATACGCAAGGGATTTGAATTGTTTTAAATACCTAAGTGAGATGCTTTCCACTTGACATTGGTAAAAACAATTTAAAGAACCATTAGATAACAAAAAGTTTTGTTATATAATACAGGTGTATCTGTTGAACGTGCCTTTAACAAAGTATTCTACTAATCATTTTGAACACCATTAATTTTATGATAATTGGAAAACAGCTTAAAAAATTTACATATTTGACTTTTTATACTTAAAGAAGGAAGGCTCTCAATTTGACCCGTATGTTTTTTTTGTATGTATGTTAGTCGATTTGAATGAATGAATGGATCTTTATAATTATTTTTTTGTTTGGTAGGCCATCGTTCAAAGGTGCTCCCATATACATTTTAACAAAATTGACTGTTGTTTTTGAAAAAAACCAACAAGAACAAAAAAATTTCAATGGTATATATTGTGGCTGTAGTCTTGAAGTCGGTTTTCTTTTTTTTATGAATTATTACTTTTTTGGCGCGTATTTATTTTTTGAACGCCTCGTTGGTCTAGTGGTTTAAGTACCGGGCCATAATCTTGAGATCCCGGGATCGATTCCCGGGTCGAGCAAAAGTATGTCTCGAATTTTTCGAACATAGCTCGGGTTTGTGATCACAAATCCGCATTAGGCAAGCGTGGTGATCTATGTCGGAGGCCTTTGCCCTGCAGTGGGACCGTGGTAGGACAGTGGTAGGTCGGCTGATACCAAAAAAAAAACTTTTTTAGTTTGACTTTTTAAAGGATACCCCAGGCGTCCAGCGGTTGTGCAGCGCGCGCAGCAGCGCCCGCAGACGCGTGCGCAGCGGCAGCGCCAGCAGCGCGCGCGGGTTGTGCGCGCTCGCCTGCACGCGCGCCCACGCGCACGCCGACCGCGCGCGCAGGACCACGCTAGCGCGGGAGCACACGCGCGCGCCGCATGCGCGCTCTACAAAACAGATACCTATATCTATACTATTCATGAAAGTTTAATTTATATAGTAAACGACAAGGCTTAATAGCTAAACAGAAAAACAAAACACACGCACGATGTAATCGAGCCAGAACCATCTATTGGTAGGTAGGTTCTGTATGAAACTAATTTCCTGAAACGAAGTGACGGCGCGGGCCACTGTGCCCACATGGCCACATCACAAATTATTTACGATTATACACTATTTAAGCATGAGCACCTTAATTTAATATTTTAAATATCTCACAGCACATGCACTTACGTCTGTTCGTGTGTATGTTTACGAGAAGGAAAACAATTCTGAAGAGCGTACGCGTCCTTATACCGCCTGTGGCGCCTACGCTTAACGTGGACTTGCACTATTTTATTTTTCAGTGAGCTCACATTATAACCGGCCACAT
>JABMDO010000372.1:0-33542 GCA_014851415.1 Cnaphalocrocis medinalis
ATAAATATTCGTATTATACATTTTTTTACCCGACTGCCAAAGAAGGAGGGGTAATGTTTTTTCGAGTGTATGTAAGTATGGTATGTATGTCTTTTCCTTTGTGACCTCCTGTAGCCTAAACGGCTTGATGGATTTTGATGTATGAGGTATCGTTAGATTTGTCTTGATTACGGGAGTGTCATAGGATACATTTTATCCTAAAAGTCCCACGGGATAAAGACATAATAATATTTTTCCTAAATTTTCTCGTCGAAATAATTTAAAATGGTACTTACATATACATAGTCTTCTACATCTACAACATTTTCGTTAAATAAAAACAGCTAAAAAGTTATAATAAAAAAATTATTATTAAAAAAACAAAATACCCGACTGCACACTAAAAAAAGAGTAAAACAAGCCCACAACAAATTTACTGAATATAATTTATAAATGTTGATGGGAAAGCATCGCAGGCGGGGACCACCTTGACCGCCACCAACGAAAATTCTGCTAAATGGTGCACAACCGAAATGACTATAAATAAGCCTCTGTTGTAGACATGTGTAAGTAATGCTAGTAATATGTCGCGGGTGATATTACGCGGCCAAGTAATATTGCATTACTTATTACCCGGCGATACGAACCATCACACCATTACTCGAAACATTACTCAGTACATCGTATCAAAATAAATGTGAAATAAATATTTACGCCCGTATTTCATAGTCGTTAAAGCCGTTTCTATAAGAACACATTACTTACGCGCGCGGTCTATTGCTTTCTTTCTCTTATAATCCTCGAGGTGAAAGAGATGACATTAGATCAGAGACATCGCTCATCCGCGCCGGTAATATTGCATTACTTATTACCCGATACGAATCATCACCAAAGATTTTATACTATAACAAGATGGTGCACTTATTACTTACATTCGAGCCTCGCGAGATGTCTATATATTGGTTAACGTCCTACTCTAATAAGGTGACCACACGTTTTAGCGTTTCGATTACAATTATTGTTAGTCAAACTTAGCCCACCCACACGTGGGAGTCGGACATTGCGTTCTCTAGGAAACTCGTGAAGCCTATTCAAACTAGAAGGGCTATCACGAACGTTTCAAAGTATCGTTTGAGTATTTATGAGCAATTTTGTAGAAAAAACACAAGTTCCAAATTAAAATTCCTTATTATGTATACGTACGATACGAAGAGACTACCGACTTTTCGAAAAGTTTGTGCTAGCCTTATTAGATTTTCTATTTACCTACCTATAATAATACACTCTGCGGCACATTTAACCGGTCATAGCGTATTATTCATACAAACTTTACGAAAAATACTTTACGATTTGATAAATCAAAAATTAAATAGATCTATTGCTACACTTTTTACGTAACACGACTTTTTTATGGTCGTCCATTATCATGCAATTTATTCGACCATGAAAACTTTCCGATTTGTCCAAAAAAAATAAAAAAGTAAATCCGTCTTTAGATGACAAGCGAAATGGACACCCTACTCAATGCAAAAAAAAAAACTTTGACTAATTACTTACTTATGAAAAATACACCGCAACCTTTATAAGATTCACTTTTGCATCCTATCTCACAACAAGTGAGAACCATTACAAATAAATAATCACAATTTTTACACGTTATTTTTGTCGTCACAATAATACAAACTTTCAAATTATTTTTGCCGCCGCCATAATGGTGATGTCGAGACGCCAAGTGTTGCATATTGATTATAATCAAAACTACCATATCACCGACTTTTACATAAAAACAGTCGTTTATCATGGTTTAAAATAAAAAAAAATAAAAAGACTTTATTTATTCCAACGTATCATTCCTTTAAATTATTAAATATTTTGAAAGTTCCCCAGAAGAATAATTATAAACATTGCTTAAGTTATACCACAAAGGTATTTTTTTTATGATGGCAACCCATTAGACAAGGACATCATCCTATATAGCGACATCTCGCTCGGCTCGATTTTCTGTAAAGAGATTTGGCATTTCAAAGTAACCTTTATTCCCACTGCATAGAGTCGAAATTAACATTGCATTCATTTTCATAGTGCACCATCTTGTTTTATATCCAATATCTTTGATCATCACACCATCACTCGAAACATTACTCATTACATCGTATCAAAATAAGAATATGAAATAGATAATTTACGCCCGTATTTCATAGTGGTTAAAGCCGTTTCTATAAGAACCATTACTTACGCGCGCGGGTATAATACTTTCTTTCTCTTATAATGCGCGAGTGAAAGAGATGACATTAGATCAAAGACATATTGGATGTTCGGAACAACGATTGCTATGCAGTTTAGACCTTAATTCCATAGAGATAAGGTTTTTTTGACATGTGTCATTTGTATCGACGGCGCTCTGTTTTGGCGCCAAAGTGCCTCAGACAGATACGAATACGAGGTCAGTGGAGGTCAAGGAATGAACTGATGCAAATTATATCTATACTAGATGCAAACCCGGCTTCGCTCGGGGGAAAATGTGAAATAATTAATGCATCTAGAAAGTCATGATATTACGTAAATAGTTCCCAAGAATTAATTCACGACTTTATTGAAAGACTATACACATCTGTACAAAATGTAAGTAGTGTACCTAGATATTTATGAGCAAGGTAGGTATAGATAAACAGTGGGAGAGCCACGCTTCGGCATGAATGGGCCGGCTCGACCGGAGTAATACCACGTCCTCACAGAAAACTTGATTGGACCCATTGCATCCTTCCATTTGAAATATAATAGAACCTAATAATTATAAATTTTATAAAATACAATATTCAGTACCGTTAATACCACTTTTTAATGTAAGCATTAAATATTTCCTCTACAAACATTATTACTTACATTGCAAAACTAACGCGTCGCAAAGTAAAACTGTTTTCGTAATTCGCTACTTGACAAATTTCTGAAGTATATTTTAGAGGTATAATATCTATAGACTTATTTATTTTAAACCCCCCTACAATTATATTTTTTTCAAAAAATATTTATTTTGGCTTAGCGAAATATTTTGTTACATCAGCCCAGGAGTAATATTCATTCATAGTACAGTAATTTTCATACACCGAGACATAACAATTGCTCAACACTATCGGGTGATGTTTCGAGTAATAGTAATATCACCAAGTGATATCACTTTTCTGTCAGTGTGATGAGATATTACATTACATTTCAGTGCACTGTTATTCTCATCTCTGCTCTGTTGGTCCCCGCCTGCGATGCTTTCCATCAACATTTATAAATTATATTCAGTAAATTTGTTGTGGGCTTGTTTTACTCTTTTTTTAGTGTGCAGTCGGGTATTTTGTTTTTTAATAATAATTTTTTACATTTGAATACGACCTGAACTAATTTGAACTGAGGTGTACTGAAATAAAACCAACAGGTTGTTCTAAAAGCGATAGTGTATTAACAATGAGCAACACGAGAGACCTTATACAATCAAAAAATATTTTTTCTTGTGCGAGGTATTTATGCACAGCTCCATCTATCGGCTACTGTCGGAAGCTTCTGCTTGTATTATTTACCTGCTAACTACGCACTTTACGTCGTTACACGCCAGGTGGCCCGTGCGATTTATATAGGGAGCAAAGTAATGCGAATTCATAACATTTTTACATTGCATTATATAAACTATTAAAACGCGAACTATTTATTCATTAAAACTCGAGTTAACGCGATGTTTATTACTATGTAAATTGTGCTGTGTACTGTTCTGCATCCGCAATTTACTCGAAGATATAACTCGGCTTTCCGCAATGAAACGAAAATAAATTAAAACACATACAAAAATTCAGTTAACTCATTCTGTTTTATAGAGAAATATTTACTCGTCCTATCCCCAGGGTGGAATGTGCCGGCTCAGTCAAATAGTTACAGTTAGCAATAAAATAAATGAAACATTGTTGGCCGACATTAATTAAACCTTCGCATTGTCGGAATATTCGTATACAACTGCTAATTAGCAGGGCGTTCGGCACTCGTTCAGCGTTTATACTTATGGCAGGCCTGTCCCCAGTGTGACCAGATTTGAATTAGTAATTATGCTAGCGACATAACAAAATTCTGCTAAAATCTGCTAAAAATTTCTTTAAAAAATGCTACATAAAATAACCCCCCCCCCCCCCCCCCCCCCCTCTCGGATTAAATTTTATAAAATGCGGCTCAAATGAAGTACAATTACGGGGGTCCGGACCCCCTGACCCCCCCCCCCCCTTATATACGTCCATAGTAGTCAGTCAGTTCCAAAGATTATGAACACATTTGGGGATATCACATGTCGGTGGTGCCAAGTGCCAACTGGTATCATGCCATCCGTTCGTTAGTTTTGATTTGTAAGTCAATACAAAGTACTGCCACCTATAGGCACTGCACGTTCCCTACTACACAAGTCATTGAAAAACATTTCCTTTATAAATAGCCTTTTTTCAAGATTTTGTAATGTACCTATGTACCCCACACGCACGAGTAGATTAAAAGAGCAGAGAGACAAAACTTCATGCAAGTTCGTGAATCTGTTGAATGTGTGAGTTAGTGAGTGAGCAGAGTGAGTCCGTCCGGGAAAAACGGTCAAGTCAAGACTTCTTGTATAACTATTCAAGCAAAAATCAATAGGTGACTTATAAATGTCGACTTATGCTAAATATATGCTAAGGTATTTTAGATTCTGCTAAAACTGCTAACTTTTTCTAATCTGCGACATATTATGCTAAGACCTAAATTGGGGGTCAAATTCTGCTAAAATCGCAGAATTCTGCTAAATCTGGTCACACTGCCTGTCCCACTCCGCGTGTACCTACGAATTTACAAGTACATGCGGCGTCCCCTCCGGAGGGAACAATCAGTAGGGCTTCACGAGCGAGCGGCGGCGCGCGCGCGTCTTTTGTTTGTGGCTTACCGACGTACCGATACGACCACTCTTTATAATTAATAATAAAAAAGGCAAAGAAATATTGTGCAGTGTTTGCCTGTAATAACACGGTTTGCTATCCAAATTCAACTTTTTTTAGGCTTCCAAAGGACGAAGATCTGTTTTATATGCTAATAATGTAAACAAAATAATATTTTTAGTCGGATAGAACTAGTTGAGTTACCTACCGAAATTAATATTAACGAAATGAAACATCATAGGTGGGCAATAGAATAGCTGGTTGGTATACAATATTGGTATTACAATATTTAACTGAATTTAGATGTTTCGTTTTATTTTTTGGTAGGTAGGTATATCTTATCACCTGCATTTTACCTCAAAATACATAATAATAATACGAGTCTCTCAACACAAAATACATTAGTATCTACAAGTTATAGCCAGGTATACCTACTACACCACAATCTAGGTATCTGGGCTGATTTTACCAACACTCAACGAAGCAACGCATTTATTAATATTAAGATTATATTATTTTCTTAAAGAAGACAACCCTGATAATGTCAGAAAAGGTACGAGTTACGCGATAGAAACAGAACGCACTTCTAGGTATTAATATTTGTAGGTATTGAACACTGGTTGGTCGGAATTTCAACGTTATTTATAGTAGTCTGAGTCTTTATTTCCATAAACGGTTTTTAGAAGTGGGTCTTCTGTACCTACCTTGTACTATTAAGTATTCTGTGCAAATTTGTTTCTTTGAAAATTAGTTACATGAATTGCATGGGATACCTCAATAATGCTAAAATATTTTCTATCAACTTACTAATGATACTGCTTTCACAGAAAAAATAATAAATAACGATACTAATTTCATAGAAAAAAATTGCGCATTGCCTCCTAGGTAACCCTGTATAAAGCTACCAATACTCAAAGAGATACAACAGCCTCGTTAGTTAAAATACAACGAATAAATTTCTTTGATCTCACTTATTTACTAATTAGACTTGAACGTAAAACAGAAGCCCTAAAAAGCGTCCAATTTAGCGAAAAGACGAAAATAATCCAAGCCATTCAGTAGATCAATGAGCTGTATATTTTAGACGTCTTTTGAGTCATTTTAATCAATTGGTAACTGTCCAAAAGACAGGTTTACATAAAACGAGCTAACAACTTCGACCATACAAATCCTAGAATATAGCGGGACGCGTTAAAAGTATCGCCGCTTATGCAATATGCGAGCTCCATTTGCAAAGAGCGCTATTTATAATTTTCAGTTAAATAACTCCTCAACATTCATTATTTTTTTAAGAGTGGGAGAGTTACGCTTGCTACAACGATACCACGGCCTCACAGAAGACCAAAGACCAGCGTGAAGCGGAGCTTGTGAAGTGTACTATGAGTGAGGGTACCGGAGGCCCTCTGGTACTCTCTGGTAGCCCACTGGTGTTGCGGGTCTATGGACGGCGGCAATTGCTTGCCATCAGGGGGACTGTCTGCTCGTCTACCACCTATCACATAAATAAGCTACCAATAGATGGCGCTGGGCGCATATTGCATCGCGATATATTTTCGCCTTTTCGGTTTGTGTATAGGGTCTGTCGATTTCTTTAGAATTTTTCTTTTTTAATTGGTCACTAAAAATAACTCAACAGCAGCCATTTGTTGTGTTACTTTGACTTTTGCCTGCATCGTCAAGTGTATACCAGCCTGTATACTGTCCCACTGCAGGGCCTCCATCGTAGAAATCGAGTCATCACTACTATGATGGGATTAGGCTTAACCACGCTTGCCTAATGCAGATTGGTGATCACAAACCCGAGCTATGTTCGAAAAATTCGAAACATACTTTAACTCGACCCATGACCCCGAAATCACAGCCCGGTACTTAAACCACTAGACCAACAGGGTGTCATCAAGTCTTAATAGGAAAAAAATACGCTCCCCATACGAAATACATACAGCATTTTGTCCCTAAATCGCCCTCGTACAAAACCTTTTTGGGAAAGCCCGTTCGCCCCAGAAAGCCATTTTAGCGGCACAACCTGATCTCTTATGCGGAGGCGATCGCGTAAGATTAGTTTAACCACTCTTTGTCCTTACTTATTCGATAAACTGGAGTTATTTTTTTGATAAACAGGACCTAGCGGGGGCTGGTGGCTGTTGGGACTTATGCCGACTCAAGGGATCTTTTATGGAAATATTAAAGGTTCTGTTTTTTATTTTTTTTCTTTCTGGACGCGTGTAGGTAGGTATCAGGTTACCGCAACCTGTCAAATTTCTTCAATTGATATTCAACTTCATGTGTTTGGCAGTAAGATTCATCGAAAAAATTTGACAGTCTTGTATACTTTGATGCGTACGGCTGTACGAACAATGTTTTAGTGCGCTTTGTTAACCCGATTCCTTATCTAATGGCATTGTGTTAAGGCTCTATATTGCCAAAGTCATATTTAGATAGGCGAAACATCTTCGATTTTAATGGTAAATATTCCATTTCCATTATCGGGTGATTCGTTTGCTCATCTGCCACCTAGGACAAAAAAACCGTCTGCCATGATTCTTTGCCTATAGTATTTTTTTACATACCTATACTCAAGCGTGGTGATTAAGCCTAATCCCATCATAGTAGTGATGACTTGATTTCTATGACGGAGGCCTTTGCCCTGCAGTGGGACAGTATATAGACTAATACTTACTTAACTTAACTACCTATACTAGTTATTTTACACCCAATGTTATTTTTACTTCTCTTTACTGAGTAGTTAATCAAATTCTTCCGAATCAAATAGCAATCCTCCGAAAATAATGGATCGGAAACTTTGTTCGCAAAAGGAAATTATTATTTGGATGTCAACGTGAAAGTTAGTCATGTAAAAACTTGGTTGGTCTTTGTTAGGGCACTCTAAAACCGTTATGGCGGGTACGGACAATCGCTGGGCGCACTGAGGTGTATAATCGTTGTAGGAATATCTTCAGGATATGAAAATGTTTTCAGTTGCCGCCTGATATATTTTATTTATATCAAAATGTAAATTGTAACGAATTAATATATAATTTGAAAAGAGCAACTACCCAGATAGCAAGCGGGATTGCTGCAAACTTGATTTTTAGATTGTCACGTCAATCATGAAAAATCAAGTTCATCACAAAATTGCTGTGAGCTTGTTGATTTAGGTATGATGTTTCAAGGCTTTGGTAGTTTTAAAGCAAGTATGCATTTTCCGCTATGTTTGAAAGATGAAGAATCAAGTTTGTTTTTGTTTGTTACAAACTTGCGTTGTGTCATACCTACCACAGATAACTATACTAGGGGACATAGGACACTTCGATTTCTGACATCAGTTTACACGTTCGGGCGCAAAGCTCTGGCATCGCGGCGTGCGTGCTGGTGAAGTTACTGATTTAGGTATCGATATCGAGATTTAGTGATGTTCTTAGTCGATAAGATAATTATGGTGGCATAGGTGGTGGATGGAGTTCTTACTTCTAATAATATGTCAAGAAGGTCATGACAATGATTTTTAGAAAATTAATCACGACTTTCTTGATGTATGATAATATTAGGTGTAAAATAATTCAAGACATTACATACAAAAAGTCATTTATTTTTTGATCGTCATCTTAACATTTTCGAATAGATGATGCATTATTTGATCATTAATTTCCACATCGGTTGTTCCGCGATCTCCTGAAAAGTAAGGTAGAAGGATGTAATTAGGATGTCACAAAATTCACTTTTAACTATGAAGATTCATTTCTAAAAGCATAGCAGCTTACACGGACGTATATATAGCTTTGGCAAGGGGGGGGTCCCCCTGGCAAAAATCCGAACCCGGATGTCCAACTGCAAAGTCAGAGGTGGGGGGGGGGGGGGGGGGATGTAGTCTAAAATATATTTTTTAAAAATTTAAAATTGCATTTCAACGCTGTTGATATACGGCTCTCCTGAAGTACACTTCGAGCTTTATGCTAGCGAGGTCCAGTGTGAGTTCCCTTGGCCTTAATTACGTCGCCCTGGGTTATAACCAATTGAACCCTTATGTCAAACCAGGCCTCAATGGGGGGGGTCCGGACCCCCTGGACTCCCCCCTTATATACGTCCATGGCAGCATATGCTGAGTTTGGACCTTATTGACCACCCATCTGTCTATATATAAGCACATAATGTTCTCTCTGTTCTCGTATGTACCTACTACTTATTATGTATTCTGTGTCTTACTACTGTTGTGTTGTATCTCTTCTTATGTGGTCAATAAATGTTTTACTTACTTACTTAAAATAAATTCATCAATCTAATCTAATACCAACCTTCAGAGATACCGGCTGGCATGGACTTATCTGCCAGCTGGTGCGAATTCAATGACTTTGTCAGGTGGCAAGGAGTAATTGTGGTCTCTTAGGTCATCACCAACTGAAAATACATACCTATAATTAATTGTAAGCATAAAATAGGAGATGGGAGAAATGTCACTATAAGCGAGTCATTATAAAGGACTTTGTAATAAAGAGTTTTCTATGCGAACCATTTTCACCTTGTAATTATGTCATATCAATAAAAGCGGAGTCAAATTAACCAGATTCTACTGTATCTACACCTTTGTGAATTTACACAAAGTTCATGTACATAAATGATTTCAAAAGTGATGTGTGTTGTGTTGTTGTTGTGCCTAATAAGGGATGTCTCCCATTAAACAATAATGAAATGCTCACCTTCACGAATAGTCGAACTTGCTGCATACACTTCTTCAAGTGATTGTAATGTTATTTTAGCGACAACGTTTACGGAAAAACTTACTGAACAATTTGTAAACACAAAACACAAGTCGAGAAAAGTTTTGTTTTGATTGTCAGTCAGTCAACGTCAATTTTTTTTTTATAATAGTTTTACGGCATTGGAACGGTCCATACAGCAGTGCCATTGACAGGGAGCATTGTACGTACGACATTTTTTCTATGGGAAAATGTCAATCAACACTGACACTTGTGAGGAAATGAGGCCGCGAGGCTGAGGATAATATTAATAATTTACAATAAACAGGAAATTTATAAAAAAAAGTACGGAAACGTAACTATTACACAAGCCAAGCCACAAATTACACAAATGATAACTTGTGTGAATGCGGTGCAATTGGGGATGTAAACCATCTTTTTTTCTCTTGTCTTTCGCATAACCGTTCTTCTTTACTAGCATCTCTTATATCACTCCGTATCCCATTCCCGATTTCTATCGCTAGTCGCTACTCTTTTATCATCTAACAATATTGATAATAAAAAATATATATATAAATACCTACCATACCATCATATTTATATTTTCCCTTAATTCTTATCTGATCCTCGCATTGCATATTTCCCGTTCTCAATATCCTGATTTCTTCTAATAATTTGTTTCCCAACCTTTCCTATCGTCCCTTCTCACAATACTCCTGTCAGTGGCCAATGCACAAACAGGCACAAACCGTGCAGTGACAAGGAAAAAAAAAAAAAACCAAGCCATGACCGGCCATCTTAGAATAATCCGGCCATATTGTTTTGTTTGTAATGCACAACTTTAAAAATTACTAAAAGCTTCTGTGCGAATTGGACGCTTATTATTGACCTACGTGCGTGACGTGCTAAGGATTAAAGGTTACGTGCGTGACGTGCTAAGGATTAAAGGTTAGTTTATTTATTTTTACCCTTACAAACACTAATGATAAGTAGTTAGGTACTTATCTATCCCTTCTACCTTATTTACCTACTTTCAAACCCAGGCATCGTGTTCCTAATCCTAAATAAATAGTTCCTGCCTGTTTATTAAGGCACTACAGGCCGCCCGCGACTTCGTCCGCGTGGAAAAGTAACCCTCCTTTCAACCCCCTTTTCGCGATAAAAAGTAGCCTATGTCCTTTCTCAGGGTCTAGATTATTTGTATACCAAATTTCATTTAAATCCGTTGAGTAGTTTTGGCGTGAAAGAGTAACAGACAGACAGACAGACAGAGTTACTTTCGCATTTATAATATTAGTATGAATATTACTCAATATTTATTTTTAACAATGTGTACCTAACAGAAAGGTGTTATTGTAAGTTGTAAATGTACATCGTGGACCCTGTCTTGCACTGCAATTAGAAAATAATACATACATAGAACATCTTAAATGATCAAAATATCATCAAATAAACTAAACTAATTACCTACTATAGGTACCTAGGTACCCAAATTGTATGTATTCCGTCCGGTTCCAGTGCATTTCATGGTTATCGAGTTGTCTAATCAAAACAATTTGAATTTACCTGGCATTGTGATAGTTCAAATAGATTAATTTACATTCTTAGGTTGGTAAGTTATTTTTGCATTAGAGGAATAAGAATGTAACTAGTAATTAGAAGTACATTATTACCTACAAAGTTTATTTTAGTAACTAATTTCCTAATTGGGTATTTGACTAATCTCGATATAGTAAAAAATATTGATACTCTATCAAAATATTGGTAAATAAGAACCAATGGCCAACATTTTCAGTTAAAAATATAACGTCTAGCTGGTTTGGTGAGCATTCAAAGTTTCATGGGCAAGTCCATTTTTAAAGTATAATTTTTTTTTTACAATAATTATATCATTGTACAGTGGCCAGCACATCAAGTTACTACAATCTGTCAAATTTCTTCAATCGAACCTCACTTTTATGTCAAACGTGTTTGGTTCAAAATCAACTGAGGAAATTTGACAGATTGTAGTAACTTGATGTGCTGGCCACTGTACTACCCATACCTTTTACACCAACTTTTATTATAAAACCATTTACTTAAACGAAACATTTGATATAGCTACCAAATATAAAATTTACTAGATGCGCGCACACAGAAGTTTGAGTTTTGACATCACAATTCAATAGCCATTTGTATAGAGCGTTTTTGGGCTTGCCCAAAATATGTGCTCTTAAAGTTGGAGAATCAAGTGTTTTTTTTAGTGATGTTACTCAAATTGAGGCGTCTTTTGATTAAACACATAAAATAAATTTATTCAAATACCCAATTCTGTGATTATGTCTTAGATATAGATAGATATGTGTGTTTAATTGTCTGAGATAAATAATAATCAATGTTTTCTTGGTATGATGAGCTCAAGGGCTATGGCTTCTGCATGATATATTTTATTGATTTTAAAGTATGAAACTAAAAATTTTTCTTTAAGGGCAACCAACATGTCTCGGAAACCATATTTAGAAATGACTAGGCGAGGCCAGTTAAAAAGAATTAGAAGACAGATGAAACTTAGTCATGCATATAGTTCTGTCAGTGATAACCACTCTGAAGAAGACGTTTCATTTACTTGCGAAGAAGCTGTGCAAGCAGCTGATGAAAATATTGTTCCAAGTTCATTTCCTCATGATCCCATCTCTCCTCTCATCCAAGAACATTGTTCCATTTCTCCTCTAATCCAAGAAAATTGCCCGTCCAAGCAAAGATTTTTTTCGCTATCCCAGCTTTGTTCCCATAGTAAAAGTTGTTCATGAATGGCCTGACCACCCCTGCAAGGGTGCCAATGAATTCATTTAGATACACTATCTATATCGACTCAATATGCCTACCACTATTATTATTTTCAGTATCATTTGTGTTTGTTAGTGTTAATTATTTCTGTTATTTTTCAGAAATATGTAGAAAAATATACAACAATGTAACAGAAGACAGTCTAAAAGAAGTTGTTAGCAACTGGTTAAATCAAGCTAAAGTTAGACGTTCAAGAAGGTAAGATTTAGTTTATATTAGATGTATTTTATTAGCGACCCCCCGGCTTCACACGTATACTTGTATTATACATAATATGTATAAAAGAAAGTTGCTGTCATTGTCTGTCTGTCCCTATATGCTTAAATCTTTAAAACTACATAAACGGATTTTAATGCGGTTTTCTACAATATGTACTATGTAGTGATTTATATATTTTAGATGTGCTCCTTTCAAAATTTTAGATAACCCCTTCCCCTTATAGTAGTTTTTAAGGATTACTATAAATATATTTAAGTAATTCAGACATAATCAAATTTGTAATTTTATTTATTGTATAAGTTTGTGTGTACATACAGAAACTTATACAATAATTAAAATGTAAATATAATGTCTTAACCTGTGGAAATAAACTTGTTTCTTTTTGTTTCAGAGCAGAAAGACAAAATAAAGAGAATTGACAACATCGAAAAATGTTCTTGGAAATTAAATCAATCAATCAATCATAAGTATATATATATATAAATAAGACAGTATAGATTATCTAACTTATAAACTGGGTCTATACCCAGTTTATAAGTTAGATAATACTCTATAGTAATCAGCTACTATTGGTGGACAGCGACATCTAGTAATGAATATTTGAACTAAAAGTATACTTTACTTTAGTGTAAGTAAACTACGGTTTTCATAGAAATATATTTCTATGAAAATGAAAATTTTCAATAAAAATGAAGAAAACTGAAGAAAATTTACCTACAATGTTGTCTATTAAAATACGCCATAATAGCGGCGACGAAACACTGTGATTGTTATGATTAAGTTTTAATAACATAATAATAAAAATACATATGTATATAATGAATATTTGTTGTTTTATTTAATGCCAAACATGCAATTTATTGCTAGTTTGGTAAGGCAAACCTTTAACCACGTGTTCTATCAACCATTTTGAGCAACATTTGTTCAACAACTTTTTTGGTTGGTAGAACACATGGTTAAAGGGATGTAAATGTTCACTGATACACCCTGTATAATTTATAGAAGCAGACATAATGCAAGGTTGTCATGTCAAACTTGCATATACTTAATAGAAAAACTTTATTGCAAGTTTGTTATGTCAAACGTGCATACACTTTATAGAAAAATTTTCTAGCAAGTTTGTCGCTTCGGAACTAGAAAGTTAGATTTAACCTTGCCTCATGTTTATACACTTGCCACGGCAAATTTGAGACAAAGCTTCATGTTTGATACATCGAACCTATCGCAAGTCAGTTTCAAGTTTAAATTGTTATCTGGGTACTGAGTTTCTGGCTGGTTCTTCATAAGTTGGTCCTTCTTGGTAGATATCGACTTTTCGAATCAGCGGTAGCGGTAATGTATGTAACATTACATAGTTTGCGGTAGCGGTAACGTATGTAATCCATACTAATATTATAAATGCGAAAGTAACTCTGTCTGTCTGTCTGTCTGTCTGTCTGTCTGTCTGTCTGTCTGTCTGTCTGTCGTCTGTTACTCTTTCACGCCAAAACTACTGAACGGATTTAAATGAAATTTGGTATACAGATAATCTAGACCCTGAGAAAGAACATAGGCTACTTTTTATTGCGAAAAGGGGGTTGTAAGGGGGTTGAAAGGGGGGGTAAAAAGTTACTTTCCACGCGGACGAAGTCGCGGGCGGCCGCTAGTATTACATAATTTGACATTCATAGATATTTTGTATGGACTTAAACTGATTAAACCATATTTCTTTTTCTATTTGTAATCCTAAAAATAAAACACTACCTACATTATTTTAATTTTCGATCTCGACGGCATGCTTGAAATCCTAAATAATATCTATAGTTGTAAAACTATTAATGACAGTGATAGGTGATAGCGTTGGGATCGCTTTTTCAAACACACAATATGGAATTGTGTACTATGTTCCTTTTTATCAGGGCCAGGGAAATGTGCCGGATCAACCAGAATTATACCACGGCATGACGGACGTGAGTAAGGGTACCCAAGGTCGAATCTGGGGGTGTTCAAAGGTTAGTACGAGTAGCTCACGTGGTTTTCTACTGGTGTTGCAGATATCCATGGGCGCATACCATCATGTGGTCTGTCTATTCGTCTGCTACCTGTCATTAAAAAATGATGGTACATAACAGCTTCATGCTATGTCCCTTCGAAAATTGTACATAAATATAGTCTACCAATCCCAATCCCTGATACAATCCTCGTAACAATATTCAAAACCATGAACCTTTCCCGCGTATTCTGGTTGATACAGTCAACTCCAAAAATATGTATAGCGTATACATATTTTTGAACTTGACTGTACAGTCAACTCCTAAAATATGTATACACTTTAGGACCTTGTCACAATACATATGTATAAGAACGACTTCTACTTTCTTATACATCATGTATTGTGACAAGATCCTAAAGTGTATACATATATCACTGTTGGTTCTGATATCTGTAACACAGGTGCTTGAGCTACCTATCTCAGAGTTAGACCAATGTATGTGATGTAGTGAAATATTATTATATTATATTATATTTTTGAACTCGACTGTACACAAAGACAAAAGCTACACAGCCACGCCGAGAAGCCGTTTGGTCCCGTGTTCATTGCCAGGCCATCCATCCCGGGAGATAGGCGCCTAATGGCCTGTGAAGTGTGATCAATAGGCCTTGGGACGTGCTTCATTGACGACTCACTTTGCTTTCTCTTCTGATAGACTGAAGTTGACAAAAATTGGAATCATTAAGTATCAGATCGGCATTCAATCCAAACAAACCAATTGAAATAAAATATCTTTATTTGCATAGACTTCTTTTGCATAGGCTAATTATAGGCTTACACATCGTCATACATAAAAAAAATTAAACTAACTTATTTTTAGATGTGTAAAATTTGTTTTGACCGGTTTTGATTCCCGGGTAGAGAGGGCCAAAATTTCTACCTGAGTTTTTCTGTTGAGAAATTTTAGGTGTCAGCCCAATTCTCAAGTCTGGATGTTGCTGGTCTTGTACCCCGTGCCTGGGAGAGTACGTTAAACAGTTGGCCCTGCGGTCCTCTTCAGTCATGTCATACTGGTGTCCAATTGAATTCAGAGTGTAAGGAAATGAAGAGTGTACCTATGTTTACAGACACACTGGAACACTATAAGTAATGTATCCTGCATACGTGACTGATGATTAAGATCGACCACCGTAGCCGAATCGGTTGTAGGACGATAATACACTCGGCGTCAAAAAAATCGCACATCTGCGTAGTTTTCGTACTAACGCGCTCATATCACGGCTTCGTATATAAAAAAGTAAAACATTTGATTGCAATATTTTTTACGTAACATGGTTTTTATATGCTCGTCTGTTAATCATGCTTCTTAATTAGTCGTGAAAACTTCCTAATTTTCCCAAAAACATAAAAAAGTAAATCAATGTTCTTGTCCCATACAATGTTCTATGGAGCTGAAAAACTGATTTACTTTTTAATTTTTTTTGGACGAATCAAGTAAATTCCATGGATGATGAAAATGTTGATTAAAAGACGAGCATATATTGGTAATGTTACCTTAAAAATATTGTAATAAAATGTTTTACTTTTTAATATACGAAGCTGTGATATGAGCGCGTTAGTATGATTGCGTTAGTATTATATTTTTGACGCCGAGAGTATATACCCCGCTTTGAACCGATGGCTATGGACATGATACCCTGATGTGATGAGTATGTGCCCTCAAAGACAAACCAATAAGCCATTGTCGCGAGCCATTACAGCAGCTTTACTCCGTCTTTTGTGCATAAGGGACGGTGTGCATACGAATGTGCGATTACGGCAGATCGCACAGTGTATATTCACCTTAACAGTCCCAGTCGTTGGCTTGAGGCGTTGGATACAGGAGAGAGTGGAATACAGTGAAGAAGAGTCCAGTAAAGCTGAACAGGGATCCAAAGGAAAGGAAGTAACTGTGGGAGAGCCACGCTTCGGCATGAATGGGCCGGCTCGACCGGAGTGATACCAATGCCTCACAGAAAACCGGCGTGAAGCAGCCCCTGTGCTGTGTTTCGCCGAGTGAGTGAGGGTACCGGAGGCCCACTCGGGGGGGAAGGGGATAAAAGGTTGGCAACGCACTTGTAACTCCACTGGTGTTGCAAGTGTCCATGGGCGGCGGCAATTGCTTACCATCAGGTGATCCACCTGCTCGCCTGCTACCTATCACATAAAAAAAAAAAAGTGATGGAAAGACGAAAGGGGGTTAAAGTTTGGCGCACTTGTGACTCCGTCTGCCACCTATCATATAAAAAAATATCCAAAACTCTTTTGATACTGGAAAGCATCTACACCAACAAATCGAATCCTGGCTTGATTCGACAGAATATATTTTTTATGTGATAAGTGGCAAACGAGCAGACGGATTACTAGGTGGTATACCGCCCAAAGACCCCGATAACTCCACTAGTCACAAGTCCAACATTATCCCTAAAAATGCAATGTTTGCAGCTGACATATTGAGGGAAAAATGTCTGTAACCACATCTTCTACCAACCATTCTGAGCAATATTTTGTTTTACTACTTTTGGAAATTTGCATAAAAATGTTTCTTAGAAAATCGGTCATGAATTACAAAGTTGTTCATTTTCAGTTCGGGAGTCAAAATTTCGGCGAATTCCCAAAAGTCTTCGGAAAAATGGTTGGTAAATATCTAAATCTACTAAAGTTATGTAAATGTTTACCGATATACCTAGTGTGTTTCCCAACTAATTTGATGTTGCTTCACTGTCATTAGCTGCAGTATGCTCTTAAGCCGTTAACATTTATTGCGAACGGCTTTTCGATGGCATATTGTTATGGAAACGTGTTAGTCTTAAGTAAACTGGAAATTGCTGGAGATTGCTATGTATCGATATTATTACACTTACGGCCTCGTTCACCACCCCCGAGTAAGGTGTCAAGTAATTTACTTGTCAATTATAGTGGGTTCGGAGAAAATTGGCCCCTGGTCCGCGGCCTAGTTTAATTTAAATATTTTTTTCAATACAAATACCAGGTGCCAATTTTCTCTAAACCCACTATAATTAACAAGTAAATTACTTGACACTGAACAAGGCCCTTAATAATATTAGGTAAGAATCGGTGAAGTCACTTTGTTAATAATATAAAAAAATCTTTCTGTTTGTGTGGTACAATGGTAAACAAGTGGTTGAGAAACTATGCATTACTATGTGGTGTATGAACTATGTAGTACTCGTATACAGGAATATTTGGAATACAGCACCTTTTAGGAACTGGTTTTACAGTCTATAAAACAGGTGGCAAACGAGCAAATGGATCATCTGAATCGACACCCGCAACACCAACATTTTTGGGCGGATTAGGCCTGTGGTACCCAACTCTCTATAAAAGACAGCGCAAACGCTACTTCACGCCAGTTTGCTGTGAGGCTATGGTATCACTCCAGGCGTGCCATTCATGCCGAAGCGTGATTCACTTTCGGTAAAAATGTATGGTTATTTCGCAACGTAGTACCAATTGGAGTAAAAGATACCGGTTAGCATTATTTTCTTTTAACCTGTTCTTTAATCAGCTACAGTCAACTCCAAAAATATGTACATCTTTAGGACCTTGTCACAATTAATGTGTCTATAAAAAGTATTTAGTGGTTCTTATACATATGTATTGTGACAAGGTCCTACAGTGTAGGTATACATATTTTTGGAGTTGACTGTACCATCACTCAAAAGAAAGAAAGTGTAGAAAATAACATTTATTTGTAAACTATCTTTTACGCAATATCGTAGCTTTCGTCTTCTCTCCGCCCTTGCTTCTTGATCCTCACAGCTGTTTTAAAGTTCGCATCGGATCGGCGTGTCCTGTCATTTGTATGGGATCAGGGAACTGAGTATTCGATTGGGTTCTTTATACGTCATCCCGCGATCTTATTAGGGTTCAACTCGGTGTATAGTCCCATTTCGACGTTTTTGTGAATATTGAGTTGTTTGATGCTAAGGTTTCAAAGGATGTGTTGGGTTTTGATTACATTCTGGAATGAGTTTTTTTATACAGATACCTAGTGTATAATTGAATGAGATTTTTTTATACATTACCTAATATACAGGGTGTATCTGTGAATATTTCTTTACATCCCTTTAACCACGTGTTCTATTAACCATTCTGAACAACATTTGTTCAACAACTTTTCCAAATTCTTCGAAAAAATGTTGTTCAAAACGGTTGGTAGAACACGTGGTTAAAGGGATGTAAATGTTCACAGATACACCCTGTATACCTTTGATACTAAGTTATACAATAATAAGTGTAAGTAAAGAAAAACAAAATGTAGTTATAACGTGCTATTTTAATCTTTTCAGAGACTAACTACTCTGTCTGTGATATCATGGCTTCACAGGAAACCGGCGAGATGCTGCGCCTTCGCTGTAATTGGCCTAATTCTTAAAGGTCGTGGGTTCGATCCCACACTCGACAAACATCCGCATGCTGAACACTTGTGCTTGTCTGAACAAGAGAGGATCACCAATATAATACTTAAAGACATCAGTATCTTCACTATATACTCAAAGATACTGATGTCTTTAAGTATTATATACTGATGTCTATAAGTATATAATATAAGATCCTCTGTCGTCTGATATCTATAACAAAAGTGCTTAAGCTACTTAGTGCTGAGTCAAATCAGTGTATGAGATATTATGTGAATTTATTTATAACTAGTGGCCCGTCCTCACTTCGCTTCGGGACCGTAATTCAGATATGAACCAATAGATGGCGCTGTGTCCAATTACATCGCGCAAGCGTTTCGTGTTTTCGGTTTACCTATAAGCCTTGTCGTTGTCTATTGAAGTTATCTCTTTATAAATAGTAAAGAAGATATAGATTTTATTATGTAACTGTTAACCCAGACACCCTGTATGCCGCCAACCCTGAATCACGAGAAAATGATATGAAGCAAAGGGGTTGATTTCCACTGCAGTGAATATCTATTACCTTTGCCCGATTCCCAACAGTAGGCTCTAAAATGCAAATGTAAGTAGAATCCTAAAAGCTACGAGGCAGCCTACCTACAGAGCTAGATTTCAGTCAACGAAGCTCTTTTAGCCTGTTTGAACTATGAACAGTGAAATGTTTAGCTAGTAGTTGACTCAGTCTTGTTTGGTAAATGGCTTAAATTGGTCGGCGTGAAGCAGCCCCTGCGCTGTGTTTCGCCGAGTGAGTGAGGGTTACGGAGGCCCACTCGGAGGGGAAGGGGATAAAAGGTTGGCAGCGCACTTGTAACTCCACTGGTGTTGCAAGTGTCCATGGGCAGCGGCAATAGCTTACCATCAGGTGATCCGCCTGCTCGCCTGCTACCTATCACATAAAAAAAAACATATCCCTTGGAAATACCACACGGAAAAATCAGTTTTCTTTTAATATTGAGGACAATCAAGATGACCCCACTCTGCCTGGATGGTAAGCGGCCGTGATATCCAAATATGAGATTGACAACCACAAACGAACAGATAAAGTGTCCATTGAGTCTGTCACTCTCACCCTGAAGGCCTGCTGAGATGCCGTTTCACGCCCCGCCTAAAAACCCAGGATTGTAATAAAGAGGAAACACTTGAACTGGAAGGGCATTCCATGACTTGATGGTTGTTTAAAGTAATTAGTTGACGATTTTTTAACCTTAAACGAGACGATATTTCAAGCCACCGGACTAACAATATATCCTAAACAGTACATGGGAAATGATGATGACGTTGACAAAAGACTGTCAAAATGGAGCCCCAGAGCTCTATCTAATATTCGAGCATCATTTTGAACAGCCACAAAAGGGCCGGCAATAGTGTTGCTGATGGCATGACTATCGATAATTAATAAAAACATCTCGATACTATCATCGATATTTGCAACATCTTGTCCAGTCAAAATAGAAAAAAATTTGCTACGACCTTGGAAAAAACCTCATAGAACTGACGAAGATTGATTATTGATATTGAGTTAAGTATACCATAACAAATGAAATGCCAAAAATCCCCGTCGATTCGATGCTAAAAAATCTTACGTAAAATTAAGGTTTTTAATTTTTTCTCGAAAACTGACTTTTATCGATAGTTTAACAACACTAGCCAGCAATATTGAAAGGATCAGCAAGCAATATGGACATGCAAGTTTCGGTGCGAAAATCAAGACGCATTTACAAACACTATCCATAAATTACTCTGGATAGTTTGGGAATACTAACAATACAGAACGGCGCAGCTCTTTGATGTATCGATGCATATTCATGTCCGGCGACAAGCATAACGCTTTCACAAAAACTATTGATAAATCACTATCAGACACTAGTCAGAAATAAAGCACAGCTTAGCTTGCTCTACGTCCAGGTTTTGATATATCGATGCATATTTACGAGCAACGACATCCTAAACCCTTATACAAAAAACTATCGATAAATTTGTATCGATAGCTTAGGCAACACTAACAAGCCATACAAAACGGCGCCGCTTGTTGTACGGCCAAGTTAGTGGCCTTTGACACATGTTGGATATTTTTATGCGGCGAAAATTAAAACACTTTTTAATTATTGATTACAGGCTGACATTTGACCATAATGGCACCTGTTGGTGTCGATGCGGTCTAGGTTATGTGTTTGCCTAGAATACACATTTTCAATAAATGTATGGATAGTTTAGCAACACTAGCCAGCAATACAGAACGGCGCAGCCGATATTGGGCCATATGTTCTTTGGTGCATTGATGCATATTCATGCGCAGCGACAATCAGAACGCTTTGAAAACTATCGATAAATCACTATCGATAGTTTCACAACACTAGCCGGCAATAAAGAACGGCGCAGCTTGCTGTACGGCCAGGTTAGCGCCCTTTGATACATCGATGCATATTCATGCACGGCGACAATCAAAACGCTTTTTTCCCTTTGTACTGTACGCCATGGTATCATGGGACACACGGGTTTTTTGACTAACAAATAAAAAAAAAGTCGCCAGACAATTTAGCCCGCTAGGCTAGTTTCAAATTAAGGCATTCCTTGCCACATATACGAGTACATCCGACAAGGATATCTTTGGCATAACTAACAAGCCAACAAGCCCAAACAGAGACATGCGGGAAAATTAATATATAAAAGTACATGTTGTTTGGTAGCTATCCTACTACTATTATAAAGGCGAAAGTTTGTAAGATGTATGGATGTTTGTTTCTCTTTCACGTAAAAACTACTGAATGGATTTGAATGAAACTTTACCACAATATAGCTTATACATCAGAATAACACATAAGTTACAATTTATAAAAATATATTGTGTGGATTGTCCAAAATATGACGGTAAGTGTCAATAATTAGCTCCACGCGTACGAAGTCGCGGGCAGCCGCTAGTATGAAATATTTCGTTTAAGTAAATGATTTATAATAAAAATTGGTGTAAAATGTATGGGTAGTTCAATGATATGATTATTTTTAAAGTCTTTAGACTTTTAAAATGGACTTGCCCATGAAACTTTGAATGTTCACAAAACCTGCTAGACGTTATATTTTTAACTGAAAATGTTGGCTATTGGTTCTTATATTATTTACGAATATTTTGGTAAAGTATCAATATTTTGTACTAGCGGCCGCCCGCGACTTCGTACGCGTGAAGTGAATTATTGACACTTACCGTCATATTTTGGACAATCCACACAATATATTTTTATAAATTGTAGCCTATGTGTTATTCTGATTTATAAGCTATATTTTGGGAAAGTTTCATTCAAATCCATTCAGTAGTTTTTACGTGAAAGAGTAACAAACATCCATACATCCATACATCCTTACAAACTTTCGCCTATATAATAGTAGTAGGACTATATCGAGACTAGTCAAATACCTTATTATCGGCGAAATAGTTTATCAAACAGAGCGCGCGTGTGTATCGCACACAGCGCATACAAAAAATAAGACAAATTGGTCTATTTGCCCGCGATTGTGCCCGATACTGTTCCGCGGTTAGCCCAAATGAACAATGAATTGTGGGAAAAACAATGGCCATGTATAAATTTAGCGTACTGTGTAATCGCTGCATGGTATCGAGGTTCCTGTCTGTACCTACTGATAAAATGAGTTTTTTTTTTATGTTATAGGTAGCAGACGAGCAGGCGGATCACCTGATGTTAAGCAATTGCCGCCGCTCATGGACACCTGCAACACCAGTGGAGTTACAAGTGCGCTGCCAACCTTTTATCCCCTTCCCCCGGGTGGGCCTCCGGTACCCTCACTTACTCGGCGAAACACAGCACAGGGGCTGTTCACGCCGGTTTTCTGTGAGGCAGTGGTATCACTCCGGTCGAGCCGGCCCATTCATGCCGAAGCATGGCTCTCCCACAGTTTAGATAGTTTTGACTTGGGAGCATTTATAGTGATCTTTTTTTATTGGTTCACCTCATCCTGATAATAAGAAAGGCGAGCCCACGTTGCAGTTACAACGGACGCGACGGCACGGCATCACATCCGTTGGCACTGCCATACTGGCCTGCAAGATGCTTCTTCACGTTTCGTTTGAAGGACTCCTTTTAGGACAGAGGAAACACATGGGATGCCGACGAGTTCCAGTTCGAGATATAATGACTTCCCAGCCAGTTGTTAGCACACCACCATTCTTAAACTAACTAATCTAATAAATGCGAAAGTAACTCTGTCTATTTGTCTTTTTTTTTTGTTGACGCTGGGGAAGCCGCTGACCCGAAGTGGGCCAACGTGGTCTTGCGACTCCTTATGCATACCGTCCTGCCGGGGGGCAGGCGGGTTATGTCGGGCTCTCCTCCGGGAGGGACCGGAGGCATACCGACTAAACCCCAGCGACGCTCCCTCATCTCCAGAGTGGGGAGGAGACATGAGGACGGGTTGAAGAACCTTACTTCACCTGTTACTCTTTCTCGCCAAAACTACTGAACGGATTTGAATGAAATTTGGTATACAGATGGTCTAGACCCTGAGAAAGAACATACGCTACTTTTTATTGCAAAAAGGGGGTTGTAAGGTGTTAAAAGGGAGGGGGTGAAAATTATTAAATAATTATAATGCTACCCAAAGATACTATCCCACGCGGACGAAGTAGAATTCGTTGTGTTTAGGTCAAGATAAAAATCATGGACAAGCAATGTAAAATAATCTAAACTGTAAGCTATAGGCTGTTCCTATAGCGATTACAACGAGCTAGTTAAAGTTTAGAATACTTTGACAGTTAGGAAGATTTATAACTGTAAAGCGAAAATCAATGGCTTTATCGTACAAATTCCTGCATTCGCCGATATGGAGATCTTATCGTTTAAATTATTATTGGTGGTTGAAATTTAGGATAATATTAAAGGTTTATAATGTAAATCATTACTTTCGTGGCCGCCCAAGGATTGTCAACGCTTTCTATTTCTACACACAGGAGTAAATTTAATCGAGCGTATTTTTCATACAAACGTACTACTTGACGATTTCATAAATTAAAAAGTAAAAAGTTTTATTGCAGTACAGTAACATGACCTGTATATAGTCGGATTTTTATCACTGAGTACACTCATATAGTCTTTTTTGTTCTATGAAACAAATTCTTCAATATGAAATCCATAGTTTCATAGTACAGAAAAATACTAATATTATATCCTCCGACCGACATTCGACTATAGTGGCCAATCTTAACGATCAGCCACGTACGCAGGATATATTAGGTATATTGCTCAAGTGTGTGCGCAAACACAGGTGCTCTATTCCTTAAACCTGAGACACCCCATCGAATTAAGAGATTTAAGGAATAGAGTGACACTGTGACACGACCGAAGAAAGATCGGGCGCAGGACCAATAACTTGACGTGCTTTCTGAGGCACGGTGATACCGCCAACTTCCAGACCTCGGGTTGACGAATGACCACTACGAATAAAACTAAAACTTAGGAATTAACCTACTATAGCTGGAGGCACGAAAGTATAGCGATGACCGTTATTTTGCGCACTTGTAAAAAATAAGACTTTCTATCAAAATTGGTCTCTGCGCACTCAAGGTCATAACTACACTTTCTTGCCTCGGACTATACCTCGTTTACAATTTTATCATAGTACAGTAGGCACACATAATTTTTTGTTCACTAGTTGCCGCACTCAGAGACGTTAATTAAACCTTAATTGTCAGTTAAATTGTAAGACCCAATTATGCTTTTTTAAAGCCAAAAAACAATTGTTTTTCCATCGTGTCTGCTGTCTGGGCCTTAGGACCTTACGTAAAAAATATTAACTTTTATTTTCATAGACAAAAAGCCTATTCTTTAAGATTTAATACGGTTTAATAACGTGTCTGAGTGCAGCAGTAACTAGTGAAATAAATCCTACATGATGTCGTTTGCAGTCCTACAAACTACTTAAGGATTTCACCTTCTATCAATAATACTCGTACTCATAATGGGCTATTCTTCGAAATCTAACATTCGTGGCAGTCCTTAAATCCAACATTTCTCCGAAAATTTACTTCATAAATCTGAAAATATAGTTAATAGCTATAATAATTATGGAAAAGTCTTTGATACGAGTATAATCTTAAATATTCTGATGTTAATTTCGTAGAATTATTTGATTTGAGGACTGAGAATGACTCTAATACTTATCTTATTAGAGATATTGCTGGTAATGTCCTATTTCGTTAGTAAATTCACACAACAAAATCTCATACATTGACCTGACTTGGTACTAAGTAGCTTAAGCACTTATAATTAGGTATCAGACAACAGAGGATCACTAATATAATAATTAAATAGTACCTATATACACCTTTAAATTTGAGTCCTTTTTTTTCATTGTTACTCGAATAAAGCCCCTTTAGCATGTTAAATCATTTTAGCACGCTTTGCCATAGCAGCCATCAGCATTCGCTATTGTATAGGTTGACTAGCAATCATAGCAGAACCTCTTGTGATATTTTTATGGTTCTGTAGCCTTGGCAAAAGCCAATTTAAAGCTTGCAGTATTAGATTGATTTGTTTAGTTGCAGTTTTTTTAGGTGTGTAATCTACAACACACTTAGTATGCATTGTTCACAATTATTAGAATGAACGTCTAGATATTAATTTCAAAGTTACGGTGTCATATAAACGTTACATTCCGTTTGTGAACCGAATAAAAAAATGTGGAAATCGGCATGCGCATCGCCAAAGCGGCAAGAGTGAATAGGCTTGAATGGGCCGGTTCGACCGGAGTGATACCACTGCCTCACAGAAAACCGGCGTGAAGCAGCCCCTGTGCTGTGTTTCGCCGAGTGAGTGAGGGTACCGGAGGCCCACCCGGGGGAAGGGGATAAAAGGTTGACAGCGCACTTGTAACTCCACTGGTGTTGCAAGTGTCCATGAGCGGCGGCAATTGCTTACCATCAGGTGATCCGCCTGCTCGTCTGCTACCTATAACATAAAAAAAGGCTTTTCACGTGCAAGCATGGCACACCTTGGACCTCATCTTCACTTAACATCAGGTGTGATCGAGGTCAAATGCTTGTTTGTCAATAAAAAAAAGAACTTTTGGGAAACACAGTCCAAGAGTATGATTTAATAAACACCTGGCGTCTCGTTATGTCCTACTTAATTAGTAATTAATGTGTATAATTAACAATAACGACATCATAACTAACATCTCGAGCACTCCTTAATGTAAACCATAATAATGTTCCTATCAATAGTTCTACAAGCCAGACGCCAAATGCTCAAGCGCAAGTGTCTAGAGGTCGCGATTAGGGCACTTAAATAAATGTACACTACATTCATACATTTACCTAATTTCGTACTAAGCACTTGTTTAATACCCAGCGCCATCTTTTGGTGCTATATGAAACGAATGTCTCGATACAAACTGAGGGCGTGACTGTTCCGGGTAAAATAATCAATGGAATAAGTGCCAAATACGCATTTTGCGAGTATACTAATTATAAAGAGGTAAAAAACTTTAAAGACAAACGACAACGCTTGTTAGGTAAACCGAAAAACGTAACACTGGCGCGATATAGGCGACGCCCAGCGCCATCTATTGGTGCTATTTGAAACTAATGTCACAATACAAAGTGAGGGCGGGTCACTAGTGACAGTATAGAGACAACATTTTTGCACCACAACTAACAGTTTCGATTTACGGCAATAGGAATTGGTTCAACTGACCGCGTCGTCACTACACAGAGTGCCCGTTCCACATGCGTTGATTTGATGTGTCTGTGTCCAGCTTATATTCACTTAGCCTATTATTCCGGTTAATATAATTAATGGAATAAGAGCTGAATACTCTTTTTTTTGGAGTTATTTGTATACTAATTATAAGGAGGTAAGTAACTTTTAAAGACAACGACCACCCTTGTAGGTAAACCGAAAAACGTAACACAGGCGCGATATAGGCGACGCCCAGCGCCATCTTTTGGTGCTATTTGAAACTAATGTCTCAATACAAAATGAGGGTGGGTCACATATTCTTGCACCACAACTAACAGTTTCGATTTACGGCAATAGGAATTGGTTCAACTGACCGCGTCGTCACTACACAGAGTGCCCGTTCCACATGCGTTGATTTGATGTGTCCGTGTCCAGCTTATATTCACTCAGCCTATTGTTCTGGCTAATATAATTAATGGAATACTAACTAACAATTATAGTGGATGACGGTAATATTGGGATTGAGGTGAGATAGTGATTTATGAACTCAAAAGTAAACACGTTTTGACAAGCCTTATGTTATACCTGACAGGCTCTAATACCTTAGAAACCTTATAAAAAAATATGGCCCTGTTTCGCAATATAAGGATTAGTTCTACATGCTATAACTTGTGCTATTATCCATCTATACTATTTATAAAAAGGTAAATTCAATAAACATCGACAAACCTTATTATATAAAACAAAAAAACGCAACGCAATGCAATCGACGCCCTGCGCCATCTATTGGTGGTTAAATGGAACTAATATCCCGATACTATATATTTATTGCTACCATAAACACTGTTTTTGCGTTTCACAACTACCAAGTAGTTGTACTTTTAATCAAAGATTTAAATCATCTTTATATGTCACTTTATGTCACTTATCGTCCATAGAAATCGCAATTTTTGTCCTCAATATTATTTATGTGCTGGTGTCCAGATTAATAAATGTATTTTCTTTCTTTCTTTCTTTCATAGCCATGTGACGCTTTATCTAAAGATTTTTATTTGTTTCACAATGTAAACTTTGTGAAACAAAACCTAAGTATGTTATAATGACTTTTAAAGTTAAAGGTTCGATCTTACACATTTGCAACAGTTTGCTTTAATATTGCCGTAAGGACAAGTTAAGGCCTTTATCACCTGCCATGAAAACCTGAGTGAACGCCTTTTTCACTGACACTTGATTTCAATGTTTCTTGCCATTCAAATGTTCATGTATATGTACTTTGTGTCAGGAAATAAATTATTTTTCTTTCTTTCTTACTTTTTCTAAAAAAAGATATACCTACTGGGTTTTCAAAAATACAGTCCCAAAACGAAATGTGGGCGGACCACGTACAATGATAAACAGGCTAGCATGACAAGTACGATAAATCGTAAATCAGTACATGAACAACGTTTTAACCAAAATAATTCCTTTTTATCCCACACATTTCGACAATACGCACATTTGGTACTAAAAAGAAGTAAGTGTCAAATACCTAATACTTTTTTTTTATATAAGATGGGATTGCACTTGACCTCATCTCACCTGATGGAGAGTGACAATGAGGTCTAAGATGTAGCGTGCTTTCCCAGAAGAAGCCTATTCACTCTCGACTTAAAGACACCCAAATTGTAGCTCTCTGGAAACACAGAAGCCGGCAAGTTGTTCCATTCCTTAGCAGTTCGTACCAAAAAAGAAGAAGCGAAACGCTTAGTACGAGCTGGTGGAACTTCCACAGTGTAAGGGTGGATTCCTTTCGTCTTCCGCATTGTCCGGTGGTAGAAAGGGGAAGGTGGTATCAGGTCGTGAAGCTCTTTGAGGCATTGTTGACTTAATAGTTGCGATAACAATGCCACGAACATTTTAAGACTATAATAGAGGTATTATTATACCGTAAGAGATTCACGCATCGGCATAAATGATTGATATTGGCATCACAGAAACCGGCGTGAGGCAGCGCCTATAGCGCTACCATAAGTTGACATCGAAAACTGTCATAACGTAAACTATTGCTCTGTCTCTTTCAATGAAAGAGATAAAGCGATAGCTTTCGATAGCGAGGATAGTATTTCAAACTCATGGTAAGGCTACAGCGCTGTGTTTCTTCGAGTAAGTGGGAGCACAGGCCCAATTGGGCGGAAGAGGTGGTTAAAAGTTGACTCTACTGGTGTTGCAGGTGTCTACGGACGGCGGCAATCGCTTACCATCAGGTGATCCGTCTGGTCGTCTACCACGTTTCCCATAAAAAATACTATTTGACATTTACGTCTTTTAAGAACTAAATGTGCGAATACCTTAGCTACTTTTATTTACCAACCACAATGCCGCTAGTAACAACAACATCAGACAATAGGGGCTAAAGCCGGGGTATTTACAGTACTCGGTAATTCCCAAGATAGCTGGCATTAAATCCTTTATACGTATTATTGATTAACCGTGTTACTTGAAGCACCTGGTAATTACGCGACGAGATATAACGCAGGGTAAGTCAGTGAGGACTTTAAGTGGAAGGCTTTTATGTGATACTCGTAGATGGCAAACGAGCAGAAGATCACCTGATGGTAAGCGATTGCCCGTCTCCATAGACACCCGTAACACCAGTGGAGTCACAAATGCGCTGCCAACCTTTTATCCCCTTCCCCCCGGGTGGGCCTCCGGTACCCTCACTCACTCGGCGAAACACAGCACAGGGGCTGCTTCATGCCGGTTTTCTGTTAGGCAGTGGTATCAATCCGGTCGAGCTGGCCCATTCATGCCGAAGCATGGCTCTCCCACAATTGAACCTTATTATATTCTCCACAATTGAACCTTATTATAACTTTTAAACGTATTATATTCTCCAGTTCACTGCATAACTCTTGACTGTCAACAGTTGGAAGACGACGCACTAATTCGTAATGTAATTAAGATGCTCCCGATGATGCCGGAGGCGTAATGAATGGAATACGTATTACGCGACTACGTGTATCACTTGAATCGTATAATGTTTTCACTTGTACGAGAAATAATATGGAACTTCCTCAAGACGACAGTTACAGCGCAGCGGCTTGAGTTCGCGCGTTCGTCTTATTTCTCCCTTAACCATTAACCAGGCTATGTACCTTATGAGACCACCAGATTTTGAACTTTATGCAGTTATGATAAGGTTGAAAACCAATGAAAAAAAATATGTCTAGTTGCCTGGTTAAGGGTTAAATCGATACAATCTCTTGATACACAATTCCAGACATGCATTTGTAAAAGCGATCTAAACATCGCTGTCATTAGCAGTTTTAAAGATATAGATATTTTGACTATTATTATTACTATAGAGTACCGTAAGTTGTGGTGGAAAGTTCCTTGAGTGGAGGCCGCGTGCATGAGGCCGCAGCCGTAGCAGCCCTCTCACCAGGTAGACCAACGATCTAATGAAGGTCGGAGGAGTCCATTGGATGCGGGTGGCACAGGACCGAACTGTGTGAAGAACTTTGGGGGGGGCCTATATCCAGCAGTGGACATCTTTTGGCTAAAATGACGATGATGAAAGTACCGCTCCAAGGTACCGCTGGAGGGACGAAGTGGATAAAGATTTGTGTGAACTCCAGGCTGATGACTGGCGGGAGGTGGCGCGGGACCGTTCTAGATGAAGGCTCTTATATTGGAGGCCAATGCTCACTCATTTCAGACTAATTATTTTTTTTAAGCATAAGCGAAGTATGTCCGTTTAAACATGAACACTATTAATGTCTTCCGCTCTTGTACTTCTCTTCTTCATCAGCATTCTTTAGCTCACCGATAGGCACCTGTCCAAAACACCGCTCGGCTCAGTCGTGAGTATTTTTGGCAAACGGCCTGCGTGACTTAGATCATCTGACCATCTCGCAGGTAGATGTCTATCTACGCTTCTCTTGCCCAAACGTCTTTTCATCTTCATCTTTCATCATGATGGTGACATTAGTGCTGCTGATTCCCCTACTTATGATAATGATAAAAGTCAAGATACTAATCTGCCGCTATCCCCAAAATATCGATAGGCGGGCATTCCTATCCTCTTCTCTTTAAAACTTCAAAACATAACCAAATATCCGTCATCGACTGCGAGGTAATTGCGTAAAAGACTATTCAAACAGTTTCCAGCAATATTGTAACAGTTAAAGCCTAAATTATAGCTGGAAATCATAAGCGTATTCAAAACGAATGAGGCCCATTACGTTCAGCAACCACGTGGATAATAGAACGTAGTGGGCTGCCTGTTCCTCCGGGCTGTAACAAAAAGCGCTAAAGAATTCGTAATGGCCAAGGCGTTTTCTTCTATACTATTTACTGGGTCGCCCTCAATACTAGTCGCCCTCACTTCGCTTCGGGACCGTAATTCCGAAATAAACCAATAGATGGTGCTGTGCTCAATTACATCGCGCAAGCGTTTCGTGTTTTCGGTTTACCTATAAGCCTTGTCATTGTCCATAGAAGTTATCTCTTTATAAATAGTAAAGATAAAGAGGTAACTTCACAGACAACGACAACGCTTATAGGTAAATCGAAAACTCGAAACGTTAGCGCGATGTACCTCGACAACCTGCGCCATCTATTGGTACATTTAGGAACTAACACAGAGGACTGGGATCCGAAACAAAGTGAGGGCGGGCTATAAATAAATAAATTCACACATCTTATGGATTGTCTTGACTTTGTACTATGAATGAATTAAGCATTTATTTGGCACAAAAAAAAAACACTACAAAATATATAATACTAGCTTTTTCTCGCGGCTTCGCTCGCTCCCCCCCCTAAAATGGGGGTTTAGAAAGGGGCAAAAATTTGCCTATGTTACTCTCTACCCCTTCAACTATCTCCACTAAAAAAATAAGGTCATTTCGTCGCTCCGTTTTACCGTGAAAGAAAGAGAAACATACAGACACACTACTTATACTATTTATAATATTAGTATGGATTAACAAAACAGAAAAGGAACACAAGCATTGTGCCAAATAGGCGCCCGCTCGGCATATAAGTCGCGCCGAACCGTGTTATTCCTGGTACGTCACGACACTGGTATTCTGCGGGAAACCCTATAGCATATGTAAGGACCTAATATTTAATATCGACGAAACTAGCGCCGCCAACCTATTTACACTGATTGTGGCGACAATATGATATTTTTTAAGAAAGTAAAACATTAAAGACTTAGATGCAAGTAAATTGAATTTTTCAAGACGCAATACAATCTTTTCTACAAGTGACTAGGAACAATAAAGTTCATTATTGCTAAAAACGGCCACTTTTAACAATAATTCACTTTAATGTTGCTCGTATGATTTTGTTTTTCGATATAGCCCCATAAATGCTTTAAACACAGTTCACTGTTCGACCCAAGAACGCTCAGTTCGGTGTGAGTGACACCCATAAAGGCAACATATCAAAAACGCGCGCAAGTTTGACCGCGGCGTATTTAGGCCGCCCACTCGCTACACCTGCCTTCCATTTAACTGAAACAGTACAAATGGCGGAACGTATGAAGAGTTATGCGTTCTGGCAGATGTTTTCATCTGATGTTATGCCTTGATAATTTTCATATTTCAAACCAGGTCACTGGCACAGTGGGAAGTTTAGTCAGTACGGTTTGGGCGGCCACTGCTCGTTTATGATCTTGATAAAGATAATACCATAATATAGATTTTTTCTCCATTTATATTTATTCAATTCCTTTGCGGGAAATAGAGATTATAAGCAAACTTTATAACGCTGAAATAAATCCTTCGATCATTTAATCTCTAGATACACAATTCCCTTCAATCATAAAATATCTAAGTAAGTAAGTATTACCTACTTTACTGAAAGCGTTTGATATAGTGACATTTTCAACATTTTTAGAAACCTTTTTCAAATTAGTTAGTTTTAAACCTTAGAAAATTTTAAAATCTTATTTGAATTTCATGCCATGAGTTATAAGTATTTATTATTAAATGTTTGAGTTTTTGGGTCCCTTACGGGAACCTGCGACTTAAGAACAAAATTTGTGTGATGAACGCTTGTATTTATTCAGTATTTGGGTGTAATATATGTATTTAAGTAAGTATATTTTGTGCTTCCTCTGCTGTCACATATCTGTAACACAAGAGCCTACGCTACTTAGCTACGTAGAGCCTGGTCAATATATGAGATGTGGTTGTGTGTGTAATAATGAAAAATAATTAGTGTTTTCATGACAATGTACTTTGAAATAGACCACTGATTTTGAAACAAGCATCACCTTCGATGGATTTCAAACTTTTGTATCGCTTCGACAAACGCAACGTTTTTTTGCGATCTGTTCAAGTGTAAGATGTAGAATTTTGTATTGTGCTATTTCGCTAACATATACGACGTACGTATGTATATGACACTTTTCCTTGATAGCTTTGTCGCCAATTTATAGTTTGACTAATGGCTCCCATACGACCATTATGCCGCCTAAAAGTTTTTATATTTGCGTTTTTAGGTATTTTAACCGTTATTCGACTATTCCGCAGTGATTTATCGAACATATCAGACAAAAAATGGCACAGCGAATTTTTGGTTCACTGACTAACTCGACATTGTTTTATATATGTTGCAGTAAGATAGATAAAGCCATAATATAACTATATCGCTAGGGATATACATACACCGTAACATACGAAAGTAATTAATTACTATCACAGTAGGAATAAAGTTATAAAACGGGCCAAGTTTAGTCATATACTTATATTACTAAGTTAGTGAAATAGCGATTAGCCACATTGTCA
>JABMDO010000373.1:0-32273 GCA_014851415.1 Cnaphalocrocis medinalis
TTCGCCATAAACTGTCAGGCCCATCTTTTTTGTATTCAAGATGACGTTCCTTCCTGGTTTTGCCGTTTTTATGAGTTGTTTCATTGTTGTGTTGTAATTTATTTCGTGTTTTCTATGATAGTTAACTGCGTTCATCTGTGCAGTGCACTGTAACTATACTATAGCTTCTCTGCAATGTTTTCGATCTATTGGTTACATCCGGATAGATAGATAGATCTGGAACTCAAAGCACTTGACAAAGCGTCTGTGACGCCGTGGTATCATTCCGGTCGAGCCAGTCCATTCATGCCGAAGCATGACTCTCCCACGGTAAAGAGAGAGGGTGGTATTCAAATCGGTTCAAACTTTCGCGAGCTATAATGCCACACTAAGACAGACAGACCTTGTCGTAATTGCGTCGGAGTTGAAAGTGAATCTACTTACAAGCAAAATATATATGGGTCCTATCTTTACAAGTAAACTATCCGATCTCCATCTAAAAAGGAATCTAATTAGAAGTAAACTCTAGGTTCTATCTGCCGTTAAAAGTGTTTTTTTACTTACTAAAGCTATAGGTCCTATCTCGGAGATAGAACCTATACTTAGCTTTAGTAAGAGTATCTCCCATTAAAATTAATCTAGATACGATAATTAAAAGACCGTAAGTTTAAGCAAACTCTCGTTAAACGCAATGGTTTAAGTACCAGTTGAGCCGCAAGGGTCGCGGGTTCGACCCCGCACCAATACAAATGTTTGTTGATGTAACAGATATTTGTGTTGGGTCTAGGTTTTTGTGGTTCATTGTTTCTGGTTTCCTTAAGACAAGGGAAATCCATAGTTTGGGACCAGGACATTGTATGTCATGTTGTTGTCACATCTCGAACTATAGTTCGTATCTCCGGCTAAAAAGGAATCTACTTACAAGTAAACTATAGGTCCTATCTCCCTCATATCGATCTTCTCATCCAACCCGCTGAGGAACCGCTCGTGATTGGTCACGTTGAACACGTGTACCCTCAGCTTGACCTCATCGGGGGGGTCTGCCCACCACTCGAAGGGGGGAAAGCCTGTAACAAGACAAATGTAAAAGACTAAATGTTAATAAATCCATACTAATATTTATAAATGCGAAAGTAACTCTGCCTGTCTGTCTGTTACTCTTTCCACGCCAAAAACTACTCAACGGATTTAAATGAAATTTGGTATACAGATAATCTAGACCCTGAGAAAGAACATAGGCTACTTTTTATTGCGAAAAAGGGGTTGAAAGGGGGGTAAAAAGTTACTTTTCCACGCGGACGAAGTCGCGGGCGGCCGCTAGTAGGTAAATAAATGTAAAATCAATTTAAAAATCCCGAGATCGATATCCAACAGGCCTCATTTGAAGCGGACGTTACGACCTAAACAAAAAGATGTTCTCTCTTTCACACGCGCCGTGCGCGCTTTTCTTGTGACAGGAGTGATATTATAGTATCCATACTAATTCAATAGGTACTAATATTATAAATGCGAAAGTAACTCTCTGTCTGTCTGTCTGTCTGTTACTCTTTCACGCCAAAACTACTTAACAGATTTAAATGAAATTTGGTATACAGATAATCTAGACCCTGAGAAAGAACATAGGCTACTTTTTATTGCGAAAAAGAGGTTGAAAGGGGGGTAAAAAGTTACTTTTCCACGCGGACGAAGTCGCGGGCGGCCGCTAGTAGGTAAATAAATGTAAAATCAATTTAAAAATCCCGAGATCGATATCCAACAGGCCTAATTTGAAGCGGACATTACGACCTAAACAAAAAGATGTTCTCCCTTTCACACGCGCCGTGCGCGCTTTTCTTGTGACAGGAATATTCTCATATGTTACATTATATCTAGTATTCCTAATAAATAAATACCTAAATAAGTGACCATGGGCGGCGGCAATTGCTTACCATCAGGTGATCCGCCTGCTCACCAGCTACCTATCACATAAAAAAAAAAAATAAGTTACGGGCTTCGCTGTAAACTGTTATGTAGACTTTGAGTGAGTTTAACAGTTGACTCAGGGCTGATTTTTCAATGCATAGATAACAGGTTATTCGTCAGATATGGTTTTATACTTCGCAATTGAAAAGTAGTTGTCATTCGTATCTCTCTTGCTTTAACATTGACATTTACTTTGGTTGGTTATTAATTTAACTGACTGATAGTGGCTATCTGAAGATTGAAAAATCAGCCCTTAGGGCTGATTTTTCAATGCATGGATAACAGGTTATTCGTCAGATATGGTTTTATACTTCGCAATTGAAAATTAGTTGTCATTCGTATCTCTCTTGCTTTAACATTGACATTTACTTTGGTTGGTTATTAATTTAACTGACTGATAGTGGCTATCTGAAGATTGAAAAATCAGCCCTTACTTAGTCAAAGTCAACTGCGTGCTCTGATTTTTACAATCGTCGTAAGACCCAAAAGCCTTTTAAAAGGTATTTAAAACAATTGTTTTTTCATTGTGTCTGCTGTCTGGGCCTTACGACACAAAATAATTACACACAGAAGTTAGACTTTGACCTGATTTTGAATATAGAAGAGTTCGTTTACATATGCTAGGGTTGTTGCCCGGCATGAGTACATAAGCGCGCGGCCTCTACCATAGACCTCGACAGTTCGACAATCTTATGTCATAGGCTAGGATTAATGTGGTCGAAAAGGCATTTTGCCCCGTAGTGCGCATGCGTGAGTACATGACATATTTTTAGCTCTTAGTTGGCAGTCAGCCTTCTGTGTCAATATGTATTTTGTGCTTACGACCTTAAGCGAACTATACTGACAGATGTTCATAAGCTTTTTGCTAATTTTGACATCTGTCAAATGTGTAATTTTGTCACCTGTTGCACCTGCAAAATGTCAAAATGTATGGTAACTTGACCTTGACTTTTGCATCTGTCAGTTTAGTTCGCAAATAGAACACGTTGTATTGTTGGGTTTTCTTTATTGCCTTCTGCGGTAGTATGGTCGTAACCACAAGACCTCATCTTGAATACAACGCCATTGCAAAAAATTATACATTAAGGAACCCTGAAATTATGGAACATTTAAAACCAATTTGTTAACCTAATCACCGAAAAGAACATAAAAATATTAGATTAAAAAAAATTAACGACTCGTCTACTTATTGTTTTTTTTTGCTATGGCCACGATAAAAAACCGCGCGAAAATCACGTGTAATTGTGAATATGACATAATGATGTCACGTGTGGCGCGAAAACGTGAAACCTTGACACAGTAACTTGTCATTGAACTTGAAAATGACAGCTGTCAGATTTTAATTTCGTAACTTGGCTATCGTGGAGAGAGAGGAAGCGGATACATCCAAGGTTTTTTGATGGGAAAACCATAGACAACTACGAAGTATGTTTGTTTATGAGTCATAGACAAATAATAAAGTAAGATAATGTTCTTTTGTGATGTCAAGAAAATAGGACTTCATTTATTTAGTTATTACCTAAGTAAGGTACCTAGTTCTAATGTTTAGACGCGGACAATCGAACACTCGGTTTTTTTTTATATGATAGGTAGCAGACGAGCAGGCGGATCACCTGATGGTAAGCAATTGCCGCCGCTCATGGACACTTGCAACACCAGTGAAGTTACAAGTGCGCTGCCAACCTTTTATCCCCCCCTCCGGGTGGGCCTCCGGTACCCTCACTCACTCGGCGAAACACAGCACAGGGACTGCTTCACGCCGGTTTTCTGTGAGGCAGTGGTATCACTCCGGTCGAGCCGGCCCATTCATGCCGAAGCGTGGCTCTCCCACACTCGGTCAGTCGATTTTCACCTTAGGAAGGCGTAAGGGCATAGGCGGTCCGCCCCGGGTCCCAGACTTCAAGAGGGTAACTCCAGCTGCATAGATTAGTATTTTATCGCGCTGTACCCCCAATTTTAGTCGCTACATATGGCTGCTGGGACCCTCTCACCCTCCTCTCCTTATCTCCTTCCCTACACTCCTCATAGAAGATCGCCAATGCTTGCTATATCGCCACTGCCTGAGGGCTAAGGCCGTATCTGGTCGTTACGACCGAATCTCATAAGCGCTGTATCTTACCTTTGTTTGGATGCGACAGATTTATTCTCACGCAAGAAGTTACTTACGTCGTAAAGCCCATACAGCAGACACAATGAAAAATCAATTGTTTTATGTCTTTTAAAAGGCTTTTGGGTCTTACGACGTCATCCAATTAATATATTTTTATAAATTGTGGCCTATGTGTTATTCGGATGTATAAGCTATGTTATTATAAAGTTTAATTAAAATCCATTCGGTAGTTTTTGCGTGTGTCTGTCTGTCTTTCTGTCTGCCTGTATTTTTTTATGTGATAGGTACTGTTATATTGCCACTGGGACAATAATAAAAGGCGGATCTTCGTATGCTATATAATTCTGGAAATAATGTATTAATAATGACTATCTACAACACACTGGGACTATCACTTGTATACTGAGAGGGCACTCCCTCTTACTCGTTTGTACTGGTGTGAGGCTATGGCCCTCTTGGCCCGCTTAGTCGTACGTCTCGCGATAGAATGCGCTCCAGCGAGCGTGTTTGTTTATTTTTCAAAGTATGACAGATTCCCATTACAAACTCGGCCATAAACGGCGGCCAGTACTCAAAGAGTTTACCATCGTTACAGTACTTAGTAGACGAGCAGGCGGATCACCGATGGTAAGCAATATGCATGTATGTTTGTCTTTCTTTTAGAGCAAACCGGAGCTACGAATTGATATGTTTTTTTAAGAGGAGATAGTTAAAGGAATGGAGAGTAACATAGGCTACATTTTCCCTTTTCTAACCCCCCATTTTAGGGAAGTGGGGGGTACGAGCGAAGCCGCGGGCAAAAGCTAGTTTATAATGTTTTTTTTTATTTTTTTTATTGCTGAAATAGGCAGACGAGCATGCGGCCCATCTGATGGTAAATGGTAACCGCCGCTCATAGACAACAACAAGCCAATGTTTGGACGATTTCCGGCTAATTTTGAATCGCAAACCAAACGAGTTATTATAGTAAGCTTAAAATCAATGACCTATGCTAAAATTATCATCTACCGTATAACAAAAACGGTGCAACCGATGTTCTCACGTTTGCAAGGTCGCTGTGTTTTTATTATATTTAATTTGATGTTATGTTTCATCTTAAGTTGAGTCGATTTAATAGTTGGATTAAATGTTTGACGATGACGAATTGACCTCATCTCACCTGATGGAGAGTGACAATGAGGTCTAAGATGTAGCGTGCTTTCCCAGAAGAAGCCTACCTATTTACTCTCGACTTTAAGACACCAAATCCTAACTAATATTATAAATGCGAAAGTAACTCTGCCTGTCTGTCTGTTATTCTTTCACGCCAAAACTACTGAACGGATTTAAATGAAATTTGGTATACAGATAATCTAGACCCTGAGAAAGAACATAGACTTTTTAGTGCGAAAAGGGGGTTGTAAGGGGTTAAAAGGGGGGTAAAAAGTTACTATTCCACGCGGACGAAGTCGCGGGCGGCCGCTACTTACTTATCTTCTATACTATTTATAAAGAGATAACTTCTATGGACAACGACCAGGCTTATAGGTAAACCAAAAACACGAAACACTTGCGTGATGTAATTGGACACAGCGCCATCTATCGGTTCATTTCTGAATTACGGTCCCGAAGCGAAGTGAGGGCGGGCCACTAGTAAATAGGGTAAAACCGGGATAGATGCCCCACTTTTTGAAAGTGTTTCATTATTTGAATACCAAACATATTTGCTTAGATTGACCCTCTAATATAGTTAGTTTAATCATTCATAAAGCTTTAGAAACTGTGTTTATTTACCTAACCATTACTGGTTTTGCAAAAATGTAATTCTTGCGAAACACATTTTTTGGGGATAGGTGCCTACCTATATGGATAGATGCCCCACTGTGAAATCACTTAGGAGGATAGATGCCTGTGATGCGGGATAGATGCCTTTTTAAATAACTAAGAAGAATACGTAATCAAAATGTAATATTTATTTATTATCTTAGGTAATATAAAATGCTTAACCATATTTATATTTAGGCATGTCTACAAAATATATAAAAAAATCTGTTTAAGCGATAACATATTATAACTATATAGAATCATCTCAAACGAAACATTTCCGTTTTAACGTAGAAATAATTACTTTACATTAAAAAAAAAAATCAACATTCATATGAATCTCTAACAAAATAAAAAATAATAATTTCGTTTAACCTTAGTTATTATTTAAACATTAAAAAAAATCAACATATTTGTAAGGAATTATCCTTCATTAAGTGGAACCGGACATTTTAAGTTTTCCACATCCTGAGCAATAGTTCTTAAAAAGTGTGCATGTCTCGTGCAGCCACTTCTGACACATAATGCACTGGATCCAATCAGATTTGGACTTCGTGGTATTATAGGTATCGAAGCATTCTACGCAAACATTTTCATCTATAGAATTAGTCTCTTCAAATTTTTTTTTTTTAGTTTTTTTCACGGGTAGTCCTATGGTTTTTTTACCTTTTTCAGCATTAGGTGAGAGGTGATCTTCATTTTCACTGTTTGAGCTATAAATAGCTAGTCTTTTACGTAATCCACGATTCTTGTTTACTTTTAAATAATAATCATTTTCTTTATGACTGCAATCAGTCACGTCACCATCTGTTTCTTCACTTGAGTCATAGTTTTTCTTTGGTTTTCCTTTCTTATTTTTATTTTTTTGTATTTGTTCTTTGGCTTTTTTATTTGCTTTTTTTATTGTTTGTCTTTTTTTGGTAGCTTCAGTCTTGTGTATCTTAGATTCTATTTGTTTCCTTTTCCTGTCAGCAATATCCCTTTTTTCTTTTATTTTTTCTCTAGAATTGAGAATATCTGCCGATTGTTTAGCTCTCCTTGCTAAAGTCAGAGGAATTTGTGGTATTGGTGATGCTTCGACTAAAAATTTAGAAGGTGTTTCTTTTTCTTGGTTATCTAGAATCCGTATTAGTGAATCATCGCCTATATCAACAATATCAATAATCGTATCTTCTAAAATCTGAGGATCGATCAAAAGGCTGGGTGAGTTTCGGTTGAATGAAGTTGTTGGCATATTGGGTGGTGTTATGTTCAGGTCTGCGACATTCAAATATTCGTTTTCAAATGTAGTTGGACAATCAATTGAAGAAATCGGAGGTATAGTTGTTTGTGTTCTGTGTTCAACTTCAACATGCTCACAAGGTTCTGCATTTTCGTTTAAAGATGTTTGAAGAAGCGCTGTTGTAGTTTGATGTAGCACACAGGGTTGATCAGGATTATTGTCACTGCGATGTGCAATATCAGATATAGTGAAAATAGAATCGGGCAAAGCATTAGGATTTAGTGGATAAATCCCACTTCTTTGAAAGCCAGCAAGAGCATTTGCAGGTGTAGTAGCGCGTATCCATGCGTTGCGTATAAGGGTTCCAGCATTATAACGGCTTATCTTTTTATTTGGATTTGCGCGCATAAACTGATTCGTTTCATGGTTAAAGTATGTTTTAAATGGCCCAAACACCGCTACGTCTAATGGTTGTAAAGCTGAGGTAGTGTGGCTGGGTAAACATAACAAAATAATATCGTTATCAGAAGCAACTTGCAGCATGTCTGGTGCGGATGAATGAGATGAGTGCCCGTCTAAAATAAGCAGAACCTTACCTTGCGGTTTCAAAGCTATGAAGTGTTCCGTAAGCCACTTATAGAAAAGATCGGTATTTATGTATGCCGACTTTTTGTTCATGTATACTTTTGAGCCCAGTGGTAGACCGTTCTCGAATTCTGGTTTCTTATTTACACCTTTAATTATTACTACTGGTGGGAGAAAATTACCAATGGCATTGCAACAGGCTACGATAGTCATTGTTTCACCTTTCTCCGCAGATGTAACTGAATTTACTACTTTTGCACCTTTCTTTGCAACAACTTTGCCAGGCTTATTGTTAAGCTGAACTCCTGATTCATCCATATTATAAATCCTTTCAGGCTTATCCAAGAGATCATTATCGGCCAGGACTTTTGTCAGAAGTTCATGAAAATTATTCACTTCTTCTCTGCTAAGACCTTTAGCCCTAGCGACAGATAAACCTTCTGCTTGCCTAATAGACAACTCTGGATTTCGCTCCATAAAACTTTTGAACCATTCATTCCCAGCCATCTGGTTTTCATTATCAAAATTGTGTTGGATCTGTAGCTTTTCGGCAAATTGGTATGCTAACGTACGTATAGCTCGTCTATCTAGGGGAAATCCCGCGTCGCTAAGCTTCAAAATGTGCGCTACCAACCTTTTTTCGTGTTCAAAACCCAGGACAGGATGTTTTCCCAAAGTCAGCTTAGTTTGGTTTTTAATAGCGTAACGCCTTCGCAATGTTCTGGATGGAATCCCAAATTGTCTGGATATTTCATTGATCCCCAATTCTTTTTTATCCAATTCATGGAAAGCTGACTGTAGCTGCTCTGTTGTCCAAGAAACTACTCGAACTCGTACGCCCTCTTTTCTTTTGTATTTCCTTGGCATGGCTCACCTACAATAAGCAAATTTAGATAAATAAAACACTGTATCTATACTCTGATTCATAATCATGTAATATTAACTGACAGTTGGTGGGCTGCCGCGTTATCGTAATACAAAAATAGTGTCGGTCGTGAGTAATCGAAAAGTTCAATTGCGATTCAATTGCTTTTCATTTTCTTTTCATGACATGAATTAATATTGAAAATTACATTTGGAGGCTGATTGATGTCCAAACTTCTAACTAAATGTACGAAGTGTGTGTCATTAAATAAAATAAATTTTAAGTATTTACAAATAAAATAATCGAATCCAAAAACTTGGTTACATAAACTCATTTTCAAAGGAGCTTAAGGTTATTAAAAATGAAAGCTTACCATAAAATCATAAACTAAACTCTAATTTTGAATAAAAAACATTAAAATGTTCAATAATAAATTCAATTGTTCGCTCACAATTCAATTATAACAGCACTAGTGCACTAAAGAGGCAACATTAAAAAAAATAAAGGTCGATTCTATCTGTCAATTTATATTACATGATTATGAATCAGAGTATACACTCATTTCATCATATTCGAATTATGAAATTAAATTTGGATACATTTTTTTTTATGTTTTCTAATATTCTACTATTAGGAAATACGAAAATATTCACGACTATGACTTTTAAATACTTCGATAAGGCTCTTGCAGTATAGAGGGATAGATGCCCCTAAAGTCAACTATCCCTTGTAAACTCGGGGCAACTATCCTTTTCACTAGGGATAGATGCCTCTCAATATTTTATAAATAAAATAAATGCAAACATCAGTGATTGACTCTTAAATGTGTTCTCAAAGAACCAATGTATTAAAACAATTCAAATAAAATTTAATCATTTAACTGTTTATAAAGATATGGAATAGTGAATACTTACGTTTGAATTTTTGAAGCGTTCGTCGCATCCGCTGCGAATGTAATTCAATACACAAGCGAGAAACGTCCGTCTAGCACAACAACTCGCGCGTCACTGAGGTGGGGGGTGCATGTGGCGCGTATGTAAACAACGAATTTGCTGTTTTGTTCTCTAGTAGTTGAGTTTTTAGAAACGAGGCATCTATCCCAGCGCGGCATCTATCCCGGTTTTACCCTAACAAAAATAAATTCACACAACATCTCATACATTGACCTGACTCCGTACTAAGTAGCTTAAGCACTTGTGTTACAGATATCAGACAACAGAGGATCACAAATATAATACTTAAATACATATTAACACCCAGACACTGAACAAACACAAGTGTTCATCACACGAACGTTTGTCCAGGGTGGGGATCGAACCACGACCTTTGGCGTATGAGGCAGGGTCACTATCAAATGCGCTATCCGGCCAGTCATTGTAGCTCTCTGGCACAAAATATAAAGGACACAGAAAGGAGACTCAGCCTTAATTTTGAATTAAGAAGAGTTCGTTGACATAATGCTAGGGTTGTTGCTCGGCATGAGTACATATAAGCGCGCGGCCTCTACCACAGACCTCAACAGTTTGACAATCTTATGTCATAAGTTAGGATTAATGTGGTCGAAAAGGCGTTTTTGCCCGTTAGTGCGCATGCGTGAGTACATGACATGTTTTAGCTCTTAGTGGGCAGTCTACTTTCTGTGTCCTTTATATTTTGTGTCTCTGGGAACCGCAAAAGTTTCCACAGAGTTTCGTATAAAAATGTCGAAATAATCCTGTCTGACGACAGGCCGATTTTAGTCTGGTATTAATTATCTAGTTTTAAGGTTAGTCAGTGTAATTATTTATACTTAGACATTCGTTTAAGACCGCAAGGCCGACTTTTATCAACCACAAAATAAGATTAAAAAAAAAGATTTTGTCGCTAACTAGGTACATACACTAGATAGATAGATAGATAGATACTCTTTATTGCTCAACACATTACAGAACTTAATGCTAATAGTAATTACAAATACAATATCGGCGGCCTTATTGCTAATAGCGATCTCTTCCAGACAACCTTTGGGTAGAGGAATAAAGGGGCACTAGGTACTATCCAAGTCGTCCGGTGGCACGATGGGTCGACGACATCGCTAAAATCGGAGGGGCTACATGGATCCGAGCAGCTCAGGACCGGGCACAGTGGCGAAAGGGAAGGGAGGCCTATACCCAGCAGTGGGTAGGTACCGGGCTGATGATGATGATGATGAGGTACATACATAATAGAGAATAGTGTGCACGTGTCTGCGAACACACTTGTACACTAAAAACTTGATTTTGACTTTGACTATTTGCCCCACGACTATCTCCCGCGATGGACGATGAGGGAGAGTCCCAGGGGTTTTAGTCGGTAAACCCCCCCGTCATGCGGGGGGGAGTCCGACAAAACCCATCCGCTCCCTGGTCAGGTGGACGGGTATGCGTAACGCATTTCCCCTGGGTAACCAAAAAAAAGGTCAATGTATAAGATGTAGTGAGAATTTATTCATTTATAGTGGCCCGCCCTCACTTCGCTTCGGGACCGTAATTCAGAAATGAACCAATAGATGGCGCTGTGCTAAATAACATCGCGCAAGCGTTTCGTGTTTTCGGTTTACCTATAAGCCTTGTCGTTGTCTATTGAAGTTATCTCTTTGTAAATAGTATAGATTTAATTTGTCTTACCTGGTCTCATATTTAGTTTCTCCCACAGCATCACATCCAAGGGGGTGAAGATAAATCCACTGATGGAAACCATGAGTAGAAGGACCCCCCATACACACTGGCTGACAGTACCTGCGAAAAAAAAGATTTGTTACTATCCCTGATATGTAATAGGGCATTTTGTGGCGGCGGCCATCTTTAACCGGCGGCCATTTTGAACTGGCGGCCATCTTGAACCGGCGGCCATCTTGAACAAGCGGCCATCTTAAACCAGCGGCCATCGAACGTAGCTAAGAAAACACTTCTATTTCAAATTAAAAAAACAAAATCTGACAGACACACAGACGGACAGACAGACACGTCAAATTTATAACACCCCATCGTAATTTTTTCGGAGACAGGCGATCGTAAAATGACGGTGTCGATGACGCAGTGACTAAGGTGTACCTACGCCCGAAGCGCGAAAGATCCCACTGCAGGGCAAAGGCCTCCATCATAGAAATCAAGTTATCACTACTATGATATGGGTGTAGGCTAAATCACCACCCTTGCCTAATGCGGTGCGGTGATCACAAACCCGAGCTATGTTCAAAAATTTTGGAACACAATTTTGCTCGACCTGGGAATCGAACACGGTACTTAAATCACCAGACCAAACTCTATCAAGTGCTCTATTTTTAGGGTTCCGTAGCCAAAATGGCAAAAACGGAACCCTTATAGTTTCGTCATGTCCGTCTGTCCGTCTGTCCGTCTGTCCGTCTGTCACAGCCGATTTACTCGGAAACTATAAGTACTACAGTGATGAAATTTGATGGGAATATGTGTTTCTATGAACCGCTACAAAAATATGACACTAAATAGTAAAAAAAAGAATTGGGGGTGGGGCCCCCCATACATGTAACTGAGGGATGAAATTTTTTTTTTCGATGTACATACCCGTGTGGGGTATCAATGGAAAGGTCTTTTAAAATGATATAAAGTTTTCTAAAAAACATTTTTCTTAAAGTGAACGGTTTTTGAGATATCAGCTCTCAAAGTCGTAAAAAGTATGTCCCCCCCCCTCTATTTTTATAACTACGGGGTATAAAATTCTAAAAAAAATAGAGGTGATGCATGCTAATTAACTCTTTCAACGATTTTTGGTTTGATCAAAGTATCTCTTATAGTTTTTGAGATAGGTTGATTTTATTATATTTGCTGCTACGGAACCCTTTGTGCGCGAGCCCGACTCGCTCTTGGCCGGTTTTTTTAATCTATCTGTATCTTCTAATTCTATACTATTTATAAAGAGATAGTAACTTCTATGGACAACGACAATGCTTATGGGTAAACCGAAAACACGAACGATGTAATTGGATACAGCGCCATCTATTGGTTCATTTCTGAATTACAGTCCCGAAGCGAAGTGAGGGCGGGCCACTAGTTTAGTAATATTTCGCTATTCTCGAGGTAATTATTAGGTTATTAGGAACTATGCTATAATTAAGTAAGACAGGGCAATTAAATAAAATTGTGACAGAGATCCGACATTTTTCTAGTATTAAGTATGACCTGTTAGCTAAAACTTAATTGTGAATCGTAACAGTATAATTAATTCCAGTGGAGTAACTAATTATAAGGTTAAGAGAGCCCTTTGTTCTTTAAGAGATTTTGCGCAACTTTGTAACCTAAGTACTACTTACGAAGGTAAACAAAATGATTATGAAATGAAGGAGTAAAATATTAATTATTATTTTAACCAGTTAAGTAGCTTGCTACGGAGTTAGACTTCCTCCTGGCTGCTTTTTTAATAATACAGGGTGTGTCTGTGAACGTTAATATCCCTTCAACCACGTATTTCACAAAACATTCTAAACGAGACTTTTGAAAATGCGCATAAAAATCATCTAAGCTTTCCATACAAAGTCGGTCACGTGACTTGGTCATTTTATATGAGGAGCCGAAAAATATTTTGATGAATTTCGATAAGTTGTGGAACAAATGTTTTTACAGAATGGATCATTATCTATAGTTACAGGTATTTTAATATTAAAAGTTATTATATAAGTAGTTACTATTTAAATAATTTGTGAATTGCAATAAGTAATACTCGTAGGTAACTTAAGTTCTCCTTTCGCCGCATCTTTGTCCTTTCTTGACCCAAAGGTTGACTGGTAGAGAAGTACGAAAAGGTAGATAGACCACGTGGTTAAAGGGATGTAAATGTTCACAGATACACTCTGTATAGGCAAGGACATTAAAATCAGATCTTAAATATGCTTCACTGTAATTTTGTTAATTGTGTTCCGTGAACCAGCGACCATGGTAGCTGCCAAACCCTTTAATAAAATACCTACAATTATCTTCACTCGTTGTGCAACTTGTGCAAGGTGGAAAAAAATAAAGTGACGGTAATTAAGTATTTCATTTTTGTTGGACACGATAGTATCTTAAGTCTAGACACGCCATTCAGAAATGCAGTTATTATTCACACTAATATCTTCTATACCTACTATTTATAAAGAGATGACTTCCATAGACAACGACAAGGTCTATAAGTAAACCGAAAACACGAAACGCTTGCGCGATGTAATTGGGTACAGCGCCATCTATTAGTTCATTTCTGAATTACGGTCCCGAAGCGAAGTGAGGGCGGGCCACTAGTTACTTATAAATGGGAAAGTGTGTCTGTCTGTCTAGTATGTTTGTCTTTCTTTCACTGCAAAACGGTGCGATGAATTGACGTGATTTAAGTGGAGATAGTTGAAGGGATGGAGAGTAACATAGGCTACTTTTTGCCTCTACCTAACTCCCCATTTTAGGGAGGCGAGGGGCGCGAGCGAAGCCGAACCATAATCCACCGTCTCACTCATCACTTCGGGACATTAACAACCTGAACTGAATAGATGGCGCTGGGCTTTGATTACATCGCGCAAGATTTTCATATCTCTAGATTTTTAACTTTTTACAAAATGGCAATACCGGATTTGTATGTACCAAGGTTGTCTTTTTCATTTGCTTTTACACCTACTATTTTTCTTTGACTGGCCTAACGGCGCATTGGCATCCGCTAAAGGTAGTAGGTTCGATCTACATCTCGTGTGATGAAGACTTGTTGGTTCAGTGTCTGGGTGTAATATAATGTACGGACAGCCGTACATCAGGTTACTACAATCTGTCAAATTTCCTCAGTTGATATTGAACCAAACACGTTGGACATAAAGGTGCGGTTCGATTGAAGATATTTGACAATTGTAGTAACCTGATGTGCGGCTGTCTGTACTAAGTATAATATTTGTGTTTCCCCTGTTGCCTGATATCTGTAGCACAAGTGCTTAAGCTACTTAGTAAGGATTCCGGTCAATGTCCTATTGACGTTGGGCTGAAGGTCGCTGGGTGCCAATAAAAACTCTGATATTGGCAAATCTCATTTTAATTTAAAATGCACTTATTTATTCACCGATTGATAAGTAAGTAAAAACAAAAACAAATAAAAACATAAACGATATACAGGGTGAATCTGTGAACATTTACATCCCTTTAACCACGTGTTCTATCAACCATTCTGAACAACATTTGTTCAACAACTTTTCCAAATTCTTCGAAAAAAATTTAGACTCCCCATACAAGATGACCAAGTCACGTGACCGACTTTGTATGGAGAGATGAAAAATTTTTATGCGAATTTTCAAAAGTCATAGAACAAATGTTGTTCAGAATGGTTAGTAGAACACATGGTTAAAGGGATGTAAGTTCACTGATACACCCTGTAAAAGAAGGCTGGTCCAGAAGTCGATCCTCAACAGTATGAGATATTGTGTGAATTATTTATTTGTATAGGCTTTTAATAAATTCCTCACCAGCGCATAGGCCAGTCACCCATCAGATAAACACGTAATGGCCTATTACCGCACCAACAACACAGAGCGCACCGAAGGCCGCGTCGCTCGTGCAGTGAATACACAGACGCACACAGTCTAAACAAGGACAGTGAGACAACTCCGTCAAACCGTTGACCGTGGGACAGCCACGCTTCGGCATGACTGAAGTGATACTACAGCGTGAGACCGGCGTGAAGCAGCGCCGGTGCTGTGTTTGAAACAGCAAAGGCGCTGCCCAATTTTCAATTTCGAAATCCCGCGGGCATATCCATACTCATGTTATGTAAAACTTAAGTCAGTAATAGCCCTTAAATATAGGTATAAGTAGGCTAGAGAGTAGGCTCTCTCACCTTTTTTTTGTTGATGCTGGGGAATGCCTCTGACCCGAAGTGAGTAATGGACGTAGCCTTGTGACTCCTTTGCATCTAGATACCTACTCTCTCACCTAACACATAAAGAGAGGAAGGTGTGACTGAAAAGCAGCGCTTCCCAGGAGGTTTGTCCTGCGACAGCATAATCTGAGTCATCCTTTGTGAACAAAGGATGACTCAGATTGGTTGAGACCAATTTTGTTAATTTGTGTTTTCGGTCTGATTTAATAAATAAATAAATATTAAATAATAAATAAATTCACACAACATCTTCATACATTACCTGACTCCGTACTAGTACCGCTTATGCACTTGTGTTACAGATTTCAGACAACAGAGGATCACAAATATAATACTTAAATACATATAATAACACCCATACACTGAACAAACACAAGTGTTCATCACACGAATGTTTGTGCAGGGTGAGGACCGAACCCACGACCTTTGGCGTATGAGGCGGGTTACTACCATTGCGCCAACCGGCCAGTCTTTGCAATTTGCCTTGTTTTTTGCCATATATACAAGATATAACAGTGAACATTTACATCCCATTAACCACATGTTCTGTCAACCATTCTAAACTGGGTACGCCCATGCTAGTCGTCACACCAGTCAAATATCATCTTCTATACTATTTATAAAGAGATAACTTCTATATACAACGACAAGGCTTATGTAAACCGAAAACACGAAACGCTTGCGCGATGTAATTGAGCACAGCGCCATCTATTGGTTCGTTTCTGAATTACGAATTACACATATAATTTCCCTGCCTTTGCGTCACTCGTGAAACTAAGGAAGGTCTCTGTCTACGGTGCAGTCTCTTTGCTGTCATAATCTTATACTGTGATTAATCTATGCATTGGATAAATTAATGTAGTAATTTTATTAACATATCATCATATCACACGTTTTGCGTTAGACAGAAAACGTGATTAGGTTATACGCCTATGAATAGATACGTTTTTATGCTAATAATTTGTTAGTAAATTTAAGTAAAGTATCAGCCTTTAAACTGTCCCACTGCAGGGCAAAGGCCTCCATCATAGAAATCAAGTTATCGCTACTATGATGGGATTAGGCTTGATCACCACGCTTAATTGTTAATTCGTAAGTATAATTTGTTAAACGCCCCGGTTAAGTAAGTACCTGGCCGTGATTTATTGGTCCTGGGTTCGATTCCCAGGTCGAGCAAAAAGTATGTTTCGAATTTTTCGAACATAGCTCGGGTTTGTGATCACCAAGCATTAGGCAAGCGTGGTGATTAAGCCTAATCCCATCATAGTAGCAGTGACTTGATTTCTATGTTGGAGGCCTTTGCTCTGCAGTGGGACAGTATATAGCCGTGGTCGTCAAACTGCGGCCCGCGGGCCGCATGCGGCCCGCCGACGTTATTTGAGCGGCCCGCGATATAGTAGATTTATTTAATTACTAGTCAACTACATATTCGTATTTATCAGAAATCAGTTTAGTACGCATGCACTGCGGCCCGGGCCCTGATGTTCATGTTGATATGTGGCCCTTGAAGAGTAAAGTGTGACGACCGCTGGTATATAGGCTGTTATTTTTGACAATTAATTTTACATAAGTTTAAATTAAGTTTTTTATGGGAATCAAACCTTCGACCTTGTCGTATGAGGCAGGGTCACTACCAAATCAAACCTTTCTCAAAAGATGAGCCACGTTTCGAAGGACAAATTAAGCTGTCGTTCATGTGTATTTTTAGGGTTCCATACCACTAAAGGAAAACGGAACCCTTGTTGTCTGTCTGTCCTGTGTGCCAAGCGATTATTGCAAAAATATGGTACCCATTCTTTTTGCTCTTCTGAAATTTCGACTTTTGCAGATTAGATAGTTTACCACTGGACCGACGCGACGCGACGATACGTACTTATTTCACCCAAAATATAAGTATTATGATATTTTTTGGGTGAAGTACATACATAAAAGTAATACGAGTAGATTGTGATATGAATTTATATTAAGGCTTGATGATGAAGATGATTCATCAAGAATAATATGAAATCGACACCTCCTACGTATATTATCGTAACTGACTTTAATAAACTTTACAGTACAGCTGTTTAAAGATTCTCTAGCATATGATTGAGGTTCATGATGTCAAATATACTCATTTAAGAACAAAAATTGGTACATAGATACATTTTTGTGAATGGCTTAATACCTATAAAACGGTTTCTTAATTTTTTTGCTAGATTTCCTAAAAAGTCACATACGATACTTTTCCTTGGAAATTATCAATCGTATTTCATTGTATGTAATACTTACTACACTTTACGTTGACTTTTAAGCAAGTTTAAAGAATGTATGTTACATTTACGATAATTTACACCGATAAAAATCAACAAATATGTATTGTAAGTTATAATTAGGTACTACTATATGCTATGAAACAAAGTAATTTACATAATTGTATCGTAAATTTCATAAAGCAGGAATAGTTAAAATTAAAATAACGTCATTAAATAAAATATTGTCATCATCATCATCATCAACCTGTCCACTGCTAGACATAGACCTCTTCAAATGCTCGCCACTTTGATCGACCTTCGTCTACTCGCATCCAGCTCCAGCTAGCCCTCTTGCGCAGATCGTCACTCCATCTGGCCTGAGGGCGTTCTACACTACGTTTACCAAGACGTGGTATCCACTCCAGAACCCTTTACCCCAACGGTTGTCAGTTCTGCGTCAGATATGGCCAGCCCCCCGCCACTTCAGCTTACTAATCGGGTGAGCTATGTCGATAATTTTGGTTCTCTGCCGGATCGGCTCGTTTCGGATTTGATCACGCCGAGAAATGCCGAGCATAGCTCTTTCCATAGCACACTGAGCGACTTTAAACTTGTAGACTAACCGTGCTGTTAGTGTCCACGTTTCGGCCCTGTATGTCATGACGGGTAGGACGCACTGATTATTGACTAGACGTCTTTAGGCACTGTGTAATCGATGATGAGAACGTAGTAGTAGACTCGACGTAGTTTTCCCAATGCTGCCCAAACCAGCTGGATTCTTCTTTTCACCTCATCTTCAAAGTTGTTTCGACCCGCAATGTCTGCCCGAGGTACACATCTGTATCTGCATCGTTTCTGCCAATATGACGATGTCATCTGCGAATCGCAAACACATCCTTTCCAGTTCAGCGTCTTGAACACATCCTCCATTGCATTTGTGAACAATTTCGGGGAGATGACATCCCCTTGTTTCACTTCTCGATGCAATGGTTATAGGTTTTGTACTTAGACGGACATAATGGCAGCTTCGAGACATCTCATCACTTCACCAATCTATTTGGCAACGCTGCAGGGACTCCAGACCAGACCAGATTTCAACCAAGTCAAAGGCCTTCTCATAGTCCACAAAAGATTATACTCCTCGGGCTTCTGTATAATCAGCCGCACTGTGTGAATGTGGTCTGTTCCGGTGGTTGGAATTCGTCGAGTCTTTGCGCAAGACGGTTCGTGATCACTCTTGAGAATAGCTTATAAGCGTGACTTAGAAGCGAAATGGGTTGATAGTTCTTCAGCAGGCTTTTGTCACCCTTTTTGAAGAACATAACGACCACACTACTTCTACTCCACGCCGCCGGAGTTCTCCTTTTAAATAAGACATCATTAAAAAGCTTTTGGAGCTCCTTCAGTACGGGTTTGCCTCCAGCTTTGATCAGGTTTGTTGTTACGCCATCTTCTCCAGGGGTTATTCCGTTTTTGAGCTACCCAAGAGCAATCCCGATTTGGCCAACACTGACTTCCGGCAGGTTTTCGGTGAAGTGACGTGTTAATTTGTCTTGAGAGTCCTTATTTTCAGGACCAGGTTGAGATGCATGGCTAACTGCCCGCTTTGAGGCAACCATTTCTCCACTTGCTGTAGTCAGCTTCGTCAGGCGGCTTCTTCCGAGAGAAAAAAAATAAATTTATGTATTTTGTAATAAATGCAATCCAAAATGAACTCTCCAAAAATTTAACAAAAGTGTATCATACATAGTGTAGGTGAACAGTTTATCATTTCCACAAACTCTTGTCATTTAGGTTCTCTTCAACTGTATAGAAGGCATTTGCCATCAAATAAGTTTTCACTTGAGATTTAAATTAATGTATGGGTAAATCAACAAGAGTTTGTGGTAATTTGATAAAAACTTTAATGCTCATCACGAAAAATTAATTACCAATTTTACGAAGTATGAGATTTGGAACAGAAAATTGGTGTTTATTTTTGGTGTTTAGGCTATGCTTATAAGATTTCTTCGGAAATAAGTTTAGATTTTTGTATACATACATTATACAATCAAAAATATACTGTGATGCCCTAGCATAAATAGATATAAATCATTGTTTTACTTATATTACCTAGACTTAACTTATTTATACCGTGGGTGAAATATTATTGTTTTCAAGTAATATCTCAGAATCAGACAGTAAACACATAATTTAATTTATCTCATCAATATCAGCATCAAATGGTAGTAGGGATTCTGTATAAAAAGAGAAGAAATATTTTATAACTAATGTTTTTCTAAAAGTATACTGTCGTAAAATATTTTGAGTGCCGAAGTAAACTATTGTAAGTTTAATTTACGATAAAAAAACAAAAATATATTCCAAAGTAAAATGTCGTAAGTAAACATACGGACCTCATTTATAAAAAAAATCCATTGTAAAATATCGTAACTAATACTTACGACATTCTGTATATGACTGAAAACAAAGTACATTATAGTAAGTAATACTTACGATAGTTTACTATGGGTACAGTACGATAGTTGAATGTATAACTGATTCGCATTTATTTATCACATTGTATGAGTTTAAAATATTACTTGCCCTCATCTCGACTATAACTCTCAACGGCAATGTAAGTAATCGTTACTGCTAGATGCGATCCACTCGCCGTCCTCTCGCCCCCGCGTATAGTGTGGAATCTGCGCTATACTATATTTTACTTCGACGTAGATGAACTTACGATTATTAGCAGTCTCAATATCTTCGGTTCTAATATGTTTAAAAAATTTTTAATCAGCTAAAATAATATATTCGATTATAAAGTATGTAAAAATATAGAAATGTCATTTTCGCATATTTGTTGGTTACGATATTTTACGTAGGAGGTGTCGAAATGTTCATTACTAAATTATTTGTACTTATTAAAAAATAACGATGGGCTGGAAATATACAAAAAAAAAATTAATGAAACTGCGCTTGAACAGGATGCACCTGAACTTTTTGTTTTTATTTTCGTGTGAAAACTTGTGTTTTTTCAGTGTCTGGGTGTTATACCTATAAGTATGTATTTAAGTTTATTTGGGATTCCTCTGTTATTTATTTATTTATGTTGTTTAATACCTGTAACTCAAGTGCTTAAGCTATTTAGTACAGAGTCAGGTCAATGTATGAGATATTGTGTGAGTTTAAGTTCTAAATAATCGAATCTAAACTGATAATAAATGTACGGAACCTTTGGCGGGCGAGTCCGACTCGCCCTTTCGTTTTTTATCTATTGACATAGTCAAAAACGCGCACTAACAATATACTATTGACTTTGAGGTCAAATGCTCTTCAAAACTAATCTGTACGACGTACGATTAGGGATGCAAACGAAATATCGATGTTTTGAAACATCGATGATAAAAAACATCGTTGATGAATTTCAAGAAAAAATCGATACATCGTGCAAGTGTAGCACCAGTGTAGCTGCGTCGTCGATGTTAATACTATAAATAACCACTATAAAAGGAATGGAATGGATAGTAAAGACAAAAATAAAATTCATGGTTACTAAAATAAATTTAAGTAAGGTAAGTACTTAGGTTGTCAATATTTTTTATAAGAAAAAGCCATTTCTCTGTATTTCAAGGCTATATTAGCTGACCCTACTATTAATTAACGAAAACACGCCACTGGTGTTGCTTACTATCAGATGATCCGCCTGCTCGTCTGCCACCTATTACATCTTTTAATGTGATCTAGGTAGCAGACGATCCGCCTGCTCGTCTGTCACTTAATTGTGGGAGAGCCACGCTTCGGCATGAATGGGCCGGCTCGACCGGAGTGATACCACTGCCTCACAGAAAACCGGCGTGAAGCAGCCCCAGTGCTGTGTTTCGTCGAGTGAGTGAGGGTACCGGAGGCCCACCCGGGGGGGAAGGGGATAAAAGGTTGGCGGCGCACTTGTAACTTCACTGGTGTTGCAGGTGTCCATGGGCGGCGGCAATTGCTTACCATCAGGAGATCCGCCTGCTCGTCTACCACATAAAAAACATCGAAAAAACATCGATGTTTCAGTATCGATGTTTTTTATGATCGATGTTGCATCACTAACGACCATCGCAGGATTGTCTCTTCCGTTATTTTTTGGACAAGTAATTGCAATTGGACAGAATTGCTGCGTAGTCATTATTGTATCTGCTTGCTGGTTTTAAGGTTTATTGTTTCCTATTCTGTAGAAAAACTGTATGTTTTTTATGATACAGGGTGTATCTGAGATCATTTTTTCATCATGATCATCAGTGTTCTTAGCTATGTTGGAAAAATCGATCCAAGATGGCCGTCGTCACAAAGATATGGATGTACGTTATAGCACAGAATACTTAATAGTACAAGTACAGAAAGCCCACTCCTAAAAACCGTTTATGGAAATGAAGACTCAGGCTACCATAACATAACGTTGAAATTCCGACCGCCCAGCGTTCAATGCCTACCATTATTCATACCTAGAAGTGCGTTCTCTTTCTATCGCAAGCAACTGTCGCGCATGCGTCGCCGCTCGCTCGTGATTTTCTACTAATTGGCCTCTCCGGAGGGGACGCCGCATGTACTTGCAAGTTCGATACCTACACGCGGAGTGGGACAGGCCTGCTTATACCACAACTCCCACAATATGGGTAATATCAAACATTTCAAATCCAAGATAGCCGCCGTCAGGGAAATGAGTGTCGGGGGTTTTTTTGTATTTTTTATGATACAGGGTATATCTGAGATCATTTACATCCCTTTATCAATCATTTTGAACAAAACTTTTTATTACACTTTAAGTAATTGAATCTGCTAACTGTAGATACGCAACTGAGCGTAGGTTAGCCTACTCATACAATTATATGCTAATACCAAACGTCATAGCTCTAAAAAGGGGTATTCCTTATAAGGGTTTGTATATATTTTCTCCGTATCTATATCTATACTATCTTTATAGAGGTAACTTCTTAAGACAGCGACGAGGCTGATAGGCAAAACCAAAACACGAAACACTTGCGCGATATAATCGACATCCTCCGCCATCTTTTGGTATGTTTTGGAACTAATACAGAAAGAAACGGGTTCCGAATCAAAGTGAGGGCGGGCTACTATCGCTTTATACAGGTTATATCTGTGAACATTTACATCCCTTGGATTGGTATATTTGATTTTATTAAAAAAAAAGTTGGAGGAAATGATTTTTCCTATCGTTTGGGTCTTACAAAAAAAAAGCCTTTTAAAAGGCATACAACAATTGATTTTCTATTCTGTCTGCTGTCTGGGAGTTATTGCCTTTTATAGTTATTATATACCCACAAAGGGGTAATCTATGTAATGCCTTCACGTCTTCTACTATCCATTCTGAACAACACTTGTACTGTAACTTTTCGAAATTCATAATTTCAAATTTTCATACAAAGTCAATCGGACACGTGACTTGGTCATTTTGTAGGGGGAAATGAAAAACCTTTTTTTTACATTATAGCGGATAAACGAGCAGGCAGCACACCTGATGGTAAGCGATCACCGCCGCTCCTGGATATCCTGAGGCATGACAAATGCGTTGCCGGCTCTTTATGAAGGCATAAGCCCTTTTCTTGAAGATCTCTAGGTCGTATCTGCTCGGAATCATCTTCGGTGGCAGCCTCCACAGTGTCACTGTCTTCGACTTTTGAAAATTCCGACGAATTTTGAAAAGTCGTAGAACAATGTTGTTCAAAATGGTTGGCAGGACGTGTAGTTAAGGGGATGTTTAGGGACACATCCTGTATATTTTAATATTCTGAGGCCATTTTCGAGAGAATATTGCATTTATTCAATGTTACAAAAATGTTACAAACAGGTATTGCATTTGAGTTAGTTGGAAGATCTCTAACAATAACCTAAACTATTCCGTTCTCACAAAGTCCATATTCACAAAGCTATAAATTTTAATAGGCTGACGCGGCGTCGACTGTACTATTGGTACTATCGACAACGAATCCGTCAGCTGACAATGAATGACCTAGCAATACATTATAGGAGACACACGTATGATGCATGCTTAAATAGATGTTAGGGGCTGGTCGACCAGTGTCAGCGAAGCTATACGACGCTATAAGTATAGCTGGAGGCACGAAAGTATAGCGCTGACCGTTATTTTCATCATCATCAACATTTTCAGCCAGTAGACGTCCACTGCTGGACATAGGCCTCCCCCAAAGTTCTCCACACAGATCGGTCCTGTGCCACCCGCATCCAATGGACTCCCGAGACCTTCACCAGATCGTCGGTCCACCTGGTGGGAGGCCTGCCACGGCTGCGGCCTCCTGCGCGTGGCCTCCACTCAAGGACCTTTCTACCCCAACGGCCGTCTGTTCTCCTCGCAATGTGCCCTGCCCATTGCCACTTCAGCCACGCAATTCTTTGGGCAACCGTTATTTTGCGCACTTGTAAAAAGAAGACTTTCTATCAAAATTGGTTTCTGCGCACTTAAGGTCATAAGTACATTTTCTTGCCTCGGACTATACTATACTTTTTTGTTTTGGTTGCCACTATGTGTAGAGACACTTTTAATTCTGCCAATGTCAATGTTAAAGTCAATTTAGGAAACTACATTTTCTAAGTTTTTTGGGTCAGGGTGTTCTGGGTTGACGCCCCCGGTTAATTAACGTCATCTGGTACTCATAGAACAGGGGTTGCCCTAGTTAGATACCAGGTTGATTGGTGTGATTGTCTGGCGCATTTATTTAATTTAGAGTGATTAAAGGGACACTTTATATTTTGAAAGATCAGTGTGATTAGTTTACGAGTTATCGACATCATCTAAAACAGAACCAATACAATTTATTTTATTTATTAATTGGATAACACAAACAAAGCTAACAAATTACATTTATGCATTACCCATAGATAGCAAAGAGTTATAAGAGGGAGATTCGTTTTATACTATACGCAGGACGCTAACTCCCACACTCAGAGATGTCAATTAACCTTAATTCTATCTTAGGTGGGTCTATTGGTTTAAGTTCCTGGGTTCGAAATTTCGAATCTTGATGAAGCAAAATATTTTTAGAATTTTTCGAACATAGCTCGGGTTTGTGATTACCAACCGCATTAGGCAAGCGTGGTGGTTAAGCCTAATCCCATCATAGTAGCGATGACTTGATTTCTATGATGGAGGCCTTTGCCCTGTAATGGGACTGTATATAGGCTGATACCTACTTACTTTAACAAAATGCAATTTTGTTCAAATAACTATTTTAATTTTTGATCAAAACCCTTGCCACACTGCACATAATATTAACAGCTCTCTATGGACAGAAAGCTTTAAACAATTCCTCCATAGACTAATTTTCAATTCAATTCCGAACCATAAGGCGGTAGCATAGAGTATTTGTTCTAAACAAAAACTTTTTGATCTTGTCTATTGGTAATTCAGAGCATAGACTACGAAGTTGTGACGTCATAATGGAGGCGAATATGTAATTCGTTTTATTATTTCCTGGCTGTTGGCAGATGGGAATTTGATGATTCAAAGGAATAATGTTATGTAGTTATGCAGATTTTAAGGTCAATAATAGATAGGTATTTATTAGGTATAATAAACGCAACATCTCATACATTGACCTGACTCCGTACTATATAGCTTAAGCTTTTGTGTCTATATCTATCTCCTATCTTCTATACTTACTATTTATAAAGAGATAACTTCTATAGACAACGACAAGGCTTATAGGTAAACCGAAAACACGAAACGCTTGCGCGATGTAATTGGACACAGCGCCATCTATTGGCTTATTTCTGAATTACGGTCCCGAAGCGAAGAGAGGGCGGGCCACTAGTACTATACATAAAGAAGTAAATTTTAAAGACTATCGTCAAGGATTATATACCTACAAAGAAAATTTGAAATACTAGCGTGTTACAATCGACGCCCAACGTTATCTTTTACAGGAGAATTGAACTAATGTTCCGAAACGAAGTGAGGAGATAAACGAGCAAGCGGGTCACCTGATCGTAAGTGAACACCGCCGCCCATAGATATCAGCTACACCAGGAGGTGTGCGGATGCGTTGCCGGCCTTTTAGGAAGGTATAGGCTCGTTTTTTGAAGATTTGAATGTCGTACTGGTTCGGAAACGCCGTTGGGCGAAGTTGATTCCACAATGGGGAGGTGCGTGGCAGAAAGTGACGAGTAAAGCGCACGGTAGTGGACCGCCATCCATTCAGGTAGTATTTAAGGATCCAGTAGCGCTACCATCAGTTTGAAATACTATCCTCGCTATCGAAAACTATCATTTTGTCTCTTTCATTGTGATGCATTTGAAAGAGACAGAGCAATAGTTTACGTTATGTCAGTTTTAGATGTTAACTCATGGTAGCGCTACAGGTGGGTTATGTCCAGACCAAAGACTAAGAATGCCGTCCTGCTAAAATACCAACAAAGTGTGGGAAAGAGAAGACGACATATGGACACTGCTTATATCAAAAAGAGACAGATAATGTGGGCTGATATGATGATGAACATAAAATAACTTACTACAACAAAAAGACCGCCGTTTCTTGCCAGCATCCTCACACATAGTACCACATTCCTCCGCCAGAGAGCACTTAACCTCCAAACAGTCTTCAACGCAAGCCTTGTCTATGGTCTGCTCGAGGAGGCTGTTGAGGGAGTCTGTGGCGCTCTCCGGACTGTCTATGGTCGTGGCGTCTGTGGAACTGTCGGTTGGCAATGATTCTGAAGACATCTTGGTGTGAATCTTTGGTATACTGAAACAAAAGAAATACAGAAATAAATACCTACATAAGTACTAGTCTTTTTTGTCTAGGTGGCAGATGAGCAGATGGATCACCTGATGGTAAGCGATTGCCGCCGCGCATAGACACATGTAACACCAGTAGAGTCACAAGTGCGCTGCCAATCTTTAGCCCCCTTTTACCGCCAATTGGGCGTCTAGTCCCCTCACTCACTCGACGAAACGCCCGGTGATATGACTTGATCGTTTAGTATGGGGAGTCGAAAAACTTTTCGACGAATTTTTAAAAGTCGTAGAATAATGTGCTTCAGACTGGTAGGTACCTAAAATAAATTTTTTTATGTGATAGGTAGCAGACGAGCAGGCGGATCACCTGATGAACACATGCAACAAGTGCGCTGCTAACCTTTTATCCCCTTCCCCCCCGATGGTCCACCAGTACCCTCAGACTCAGCGAAACACAGCACAGGGGCTGCTTCACGCCGGTTTTCTGTGAGGCAGTAGTATCACTCCGGTCGAGCCGACCCATTCATACCTTAATGCTCACAGATACACCCTGTAATAAGCATATTTTCCCCCCAGAGGGTAGTATTGGAATCTATAAAATATTTTTTATCAATGTATTTATAGGTATATCCTACCAATGTTTCTGCAAAAAAAATAATCTTTATCCATTACCTGTTAGCATCACTTTTGCAAACGCTTTCATATAGAATTGTGTAATCTAGAGATTATGATCGGAGATACGACCTATAAGATCAAATCAGTTCTCCTAACATCTAACATCAACGAGCGAAGCCACGGTACGCGACTAGTACGCAGCTCGCGGTGAGAGGAGACCTTGAAGCATGTGGTAAAGACGCAACGATTTCTGTGAGCTAATGCAAGATTTGTATGTGTTGCTGGGCAAGTGCGAAGTTAGAGTTTTGTGAAATGGTCGAAAAGCTTCATCTGTAGTTCAATGACTTTTGGAAATTCGTCTAAAACAACAAACAAAGTCGGTCACGTGACTAACTTTGTATGAAAAGTTGATTTTTTTAATGCAAATTTTCAAAAGTGATACTTAACTAAATTTTAAGTAGTATATTGTTTAGTTCGTTTGTATGTTTAGTAATATGTAGTTGATAGGACATGTAGGTAGGTTTAAAGAATTTTATTCTCATAAAAAACTAACAAGTTTCACTTAAAATGAGACATTTACAATTTCATCAAAAAATGTTTCATATTCCTCTGGTGCTGACAAAAACAAAAGACAGCAAATATTCTAATAAACTAATAACATAAGTAATACCTAAAAAACTATTATTTTAAATTAACTCATTAGTTTATACAAGCAGAGTATTTAAACAATTAAATTAAATTTATGATCATTATTATTATATATATCAGGAGTCACCGATGTAGGCAAGAAAACTGCCGGGCTGAAGTGGGAATGGGCGGGTCATGTCTGTCGAATGGACCCCGAAAGATGGACTAACATCGTAACCCAATGGTTACCTGATGGACGCAGACAACGGGGCAGACCTAAAAAGCGATGGAGTGACGATCTTAACACCTTTGAAATCGATTGGCCACAGATGGCGATGGATAGAGATCGATGGAGGGACTCGGGGGAGGCCTTTGCCCAGCAGTGGGACAATATAGGCTAACATAAAAAAAAATAGTAGGCAATTAACGAATATCATCAATGTTTAACATTAGAAAAATTTATGTTACATTTTAACATAATAACATGTAATTAAAGGGATATACATACGGTACGGTTCGGAAATGGTACAAACAAGAATTAAATTCCTATTATAAAAATGGCTTACATTTAGACATTTCATAAAAAGTCGTATTGCTATTATGCCTGCAACAAAACAGACTTCTGTACAGCATGTACTGTTATTCTCTATAAATATCTAACAACTTTTAGATTGGTGAATAAAATTGACAGCGGCGCTGGCCTTAAACTTTGATTAAGTACAGATCAAGTACGAATATTTTAATACTTAACTGTTAAAAGTCTCACTTAGGCGGTCAAAGGCACGTTTTATAATTTAACTAAGTTTGTAAAGGGCTCATTTATTATAAAATTACGCCATACATCTCGTCTTCACATTTAATTTCCGGTTGCGTTAACAAAAGATAGATACTTAGATAGATAGGGGACCAGCCGGCACATGGTACGGGGGTACCAGCGCCGGCATTGCACCGGCCACCTTCACTGCCTGTTAGGGACGGCCGCTCACCCTCGGTTGTCCCTATCGTCCCCCCCAGCCCATCCGGGGGGGACAGAGTCCTGCCCGCCGTCCAGACGGGCCCCGTCCGGGGAGGGTCGTGGAGCGTGAAGGCTTCGTGCCGGTCACCACGGTCTCTCCCCACTTAAGGACGATGAGAGGGTGCCCAGGAGTTTTAATCGGTATACCCCCGCCACCCCGCGGTTAAGTATTCTGTGCCCGCGGGGGGAGTCCGACATAACCCGTCCGCCCCCCGCGGCGGACGGGTATGCGCAAGGCATTTCCCCTGGGACATCAAAGAAAAAAAGATACTTAGATAGATAGATATTCTTTATTGCACAGAATACATGAGTGAAACAACAGCTATAGGTCTTATCACTTGTAGCGTAACTTGTTGTTGTTGTATCTTGTAAAAAGTGTAATAAATAAACAAAAATCGCGCTCTGGACCAACGGCTTAATGTGCTTTCAAGACCGCCAACTTCCAGACTTCGGGCTGACACTAAGAATTTCTGAGCAGAAATCTCAGGTACCTATACATTTTTCCCTTTGCCGGCGAAGTATATAGGTTGATACTTTACTTTACACATTCTTGGCCCGATCCTGGGATTGAACCCGGGACTTCAAGCACAGCCGTTATTTTAAATAGCAAACCCAATACCCACGGCGACACCAAGGCAGTCGAGATAAATACCAAGTAAATAAGAGGTTGGCACTTTTAGGTTTACGGGGCGCCAACATCCAGGGAGGCGTGGAAGAAAAGAGGGCGGCAAAATAGTCTTCCGCCCTGGACGGTATACGCCTCCACACGGTAAAACAATATTCCGCCCCGGAGGGCAAAACAGTCTTCCGCCCTGAACGGCAAAACAGTCTTCCTCCCTGGACGGCGAAACAATATTCCGCCCCGTGGGGCAAAACAGTCTTCCGCCCCGCACGGCAAAACAATATTTCGCCCCGGAGGGCAAAACAGTCTTTCGCCCCACGGGGCTTTGCCCTACCCGCCTTAACCAAAGTAAACAAAGACAGACGACACAATTGGCTATAATTAGGTCGCTACAATATTTAGGTCGCTTGCATTGGTTTGATTGGCACTAACCGATCAGAGATTGGCTACAATTCGTATTGATTATGCAGGAAGCATATTGATATTATATCGGTTAATGTTTAGTATGATTCAATCATAGAATTAGAATGTGCAGAAGGACAATGTAATTCGCTGACGCTACCAAAAACGGAACGCATAATTCTTATTTAAACACATTCTTTTATGACCGGTTGGTTCAGTGGTAGTGAATGCTGCGTCTGGGCCAAGGGTTGCGGGTTCGATCCCCGCACAGTACAACATTTGTGTGCATGAACATGTTTGTTTGTATTGGTCTGGCTGTTTTCTATGTATTATAAGTATGTATTTACAAAAGAAAAGTATTATACGTATATATTTGTAATTCCACTGTTGGTTCTGATATCTGTAACACAGGTGCTTGAGCTACCTATCTCAGAGTCAGACCAGTGTATGTAATATAGTGAAATATTATTAAATATTATTAATGATATCAATAAGAAAATATAATCCAGCAAAATATTGCCTTAACATTAATAAACCAAACCAAACCCTGTCGTAAGTGCGTGGAACAATCTTCCTGAAACTGTGATAAGTGCTCCTACAGTGAACTCTTTTAAAAATAGACTGGACAGTTTAACTTACAAACAGACTACATAAGTGCAGTGATATAACGCATCAGCATTTTTGCTGCTAGTGTATTAATAAATAATAATAATAATAAAAAAAATTAATGGATGAATAGGTAGGTATATTTTTTTTATTGCACACAAAACAGAGGTAAAAATTTGGATACCAGTGTTTAAAAATTCACCTACAGGATATAAGGTATCTGTGAACATTTTACATACATCCACGTGTTTTGTCAACCATTTTGAACAACATTGGTTCAACAACTTATCCAAATTCATTGAAATATTTTTCGACTCCCCATACATCACCAAGTCACGTGACCGGCTTTGTATGAAAATTTGACCTTTTTATGCGAATTTGCTAAAGTCATTGAACAATGTTGTTCAAAATTAGTAAAGACGTGGTAAAAGGGATGTAAGTATTCGCAGATACATGTTGTATTATGTAAATTACCTTCCTAACTTTGCTAAGGACTTGTGTGACATAAGTAGTATTGTTCGCAGATGATACTTCTTTAATTTTTAAAACTAATGGACAGAAAGATATTGTGAAAATGTGAATAATGCTCTCATCCAAGTGCTAAATTGGTTTACCGTTAACAATTTGCTTCTAAACGCTAAAAATTATATTATTATGTGTGCTACAGAAGCGATCTCTATCTAGCGGATCATTCACACGCCTCATAACCAAGAAAATATCCCATAAACCATACTCCTTCTGGTGTAGCTGATGTCCATGGGCGGCGGTGATCACTTACCATCAGGTGGCCCGCTTGCTCGTTTGCCTTCCTATAATATAAATAAAAATCCTTCTTAACTTATATTCTATTATAACGATCAGCCACGTAGGTACGCAGGTTTTTTATTGTTCAAGTATGTGCGCAAACAGGTGGACTCTCTATTCCCTTACTCTCTAAATTCGATAGAACATCAATGTGACACGACCAAAAGAACAAGCGCATACTCTCCGAGACACAGGGGTTTATGGAAGTCTGGAAGATGGCAGCCTTGTATGCCAGGCTGCCAACTTCCAGACTTCCATAAAATCCCACTAAAAGTTTGGGTATGGTTGGATGGATGGATGTTTGTTCCTCTTTCACGCATAAACTACCCAATGCATTTTAATGCAACTTTACAATAATAAAGCTTGTACATCAGAATAACACATAGGCTACAATTTATAAAAATATATTGTGTGAATTGTCCAAAATATGCAAATAACTATACGCCTACCAAGTCGCGGGCGGCCGCTGGTACGTCCATAAAATACGAGACATTTGGTCACCCCAGCCGGTGATTTGCTGTCATCATGCGATTCTTCGCTCACTTCCCGGTCATCTGACAAAAAAGCACATTGTGCATTGCAAAGTTTTATAATGCAAGTGACGCTTGCACAAAAAAGCTATTTCAGTATTTCCTCGAATAGTTTACTAGCTATCTAAATTTAAAATTTTATTCCGACCGTACACAATAATCCTATTTTTGAAAGTGTTTTGTGATAGGATGAGCTAGATTATTTTGGGATGAATAAGGAACTTAAATTGAATTATTGCTTTGGGAGAGTAAGGAAAGCAATTAGATGAGTGAGGAAAAAGATTAAGTAGGATGAGACTTTATAGGATGAAACGGAATAACCCCTGAAACTCAAACTAACCAACTGCCTAAGGTTGTCTGAAGAGATCGCTATAAGCGATAAGACCGCCGATATGTTGTAAATTACCATATTACTTGGCATTAGTTCTGAAATATTTTATGCAATAAAGAGTATCTATCTAACTGTCCCCTAGGCGAGGCCCCATCATAGAAATCAAGTCATCGCTACTATGATGGGATAGGCTTAATCACCACGCTTGCCTAATGCGGATTGGTGATCACAAAACCGAACTAAGTAAGGTAAAGGCAGCTAATTCCGTGGGGTTCTAAAAATGGCTGCTAATTCCGTGGTATTTAGAAAAACGGTATTTTCATGCAATTCATAAGCTATTTTAGT
>JABMDO010000374.1:0-33880 GCA_014851415.1 Cnaphalocrocis medinalis
AGCTATCTAAATTTAAAATTTTATTCCGACCGTACACAATAATCCTATTTTTGAAAGTGTTTTGTGATAGGATGAGCTAGGAATTATTTTGGGATGAATAAGGAACTTAAAAATTGAAATTATTGCTTTGGGAGGAGTAAGGAAAGCATTAGGATGAGTGAGGAAAAAGATTAAGTAGGATAGACTTTATAGGAATGAAAACGGAATAACCCCTGAAAACTCAAACTAACCAACTGCCTAAGGTTGTCTGGAAGAGATCGCTATAAGCGATAAGACCGCCGATATTGTTGTAAATTACCATATTACTTGGCATTAGTTCTGAAATATTTTATGCAATAAAGAGTATCTATCTAACTGTCCCCTAGGCGAAGGCCTCCATCATAGAAATCAAGTCATCGCTACTATGATCGGGATTAGGCTTAATCACCACGCTTGCCTAATGCGGATTGGTGATCACAAAACCGAACTAAGTAAGGTAAAGGCAGCTAATTCCGTGGGGTTCTAAAAATGGCTGCTAATTTCCGTGGTATTTAGAAAAACGGTATTTTCATGCAATTCATAAGCTATTTAGTCTCTAAGATGCTTTAACCAATCAATAATTTATCTATACATGTAATACAAGCATGAAACCGATTTGGTATTTGTACGTTTTAAATAATTGGTCAGTTTTGCGCCAGCAGCAGGCTGGAACGCGGCGCTTCATACAATACGGACCATACGCACGTGAGTAACACGATTTTTTAAATAGCGTTTTAAAATAGTTTTACACTGTTGTCAGTTTTTGTTAAGATTCTAATTTAAAAGGATAATATGCTTATCGAAAAAAACTTCAAATTCTAATATTATTAGTATCAATAAACAGAAATAATTGATAAAAATACCACGGCATTAGCAGCCAAATATTTTGCCAGTTTTCTAATTACCGATGTATACCACGCAATTGCAATTATTAGATGTATTTTGTTTTTCTTATTTTGAAGTCAGTTTTATGATTCCGAATTCAATGTTTAAGTTCTGATCACATAGTAGTCTTTAATTATAAAAAATCTATTTCCGTGGTATACTAACATCTCAAATTTGCTAGTTACAACAGATTTAAGATAGGCTATTTAGGTATTTTCTTAATTCGTTGTTAGCAAAAGTAGGCACAAAATTTTAGGTCAGAAATGTTTTCTGATGTAATCCACTGTATGTTTTATATATATTTTAAATACAATGTAATTAAGCAATAATGCATTATAAATTAAACTAAAAATTGTGTACTTTTCATTACTCGGAATAAGAAACCTACGAACCCCTATTCCGTTGTATATCAATCGGAATAAGGTTATATGAGATCCTATTCCGTGGTATCAATAAACGTTAAATACCAGTATGTTCATAATCTTACTCAATTTATTACTAAATATTATTGCTACTTTACATCTCTTGTGTGATTTTTATATTTGCTCTTATGATCGTATTTTTAGGGTTCCGTAACCAAATAACGAAAACCGAAACCCTTGCAGATTCGTCAAGTCTGTCTGTTCGTCCGTATGTTATAGCCATTTTTTTCCGAAACCATTAGTTATAAGTACTGTCCAAACTAGGCAGGTAGAGGTATTCTGTGAACCGCATTAAGATTTTAATGCAAAAAAGAAAAAAAATGGGTTTCCCATACACAGGCTGTATAAGTGAACATTTACATCCTTGTAGAGGTGGGTTATAATTAATAATAAATAAATAATTTTACCAAAATGATTATAACATCATTTTGAGCGATAGTGACTATCACAAAAAACAATAGTAATAATCATTGCGATTGAGGTCCGAGTAACAGGATTATTTTACCTACTCCTTTTAGCAGGAGGGAGAAATTGAAACTTGAACAAATAATATTAATATTATAATATACAAATAATAATTATAGTGATGCGCCGAATAGTGGTTTCCCGAATAACCGAATACCGAATATATTCGGTTCAATCTTTACCGAACCGGATATTCGGGCCGAATTATTCGGTTTACCATTTTCTATTTTGTTTCCGATCTTCTTCTATACTAGATCGGTGACCAAAAGCACTTAAGTCAATTCGTACTGAGATATAACTTAAGTGTTTATTCCTTCCGTGTCAGAAACTTTTCTTAACATATCTCTGTTATAGTGTCTTTTAAGTAAATAATGCACTTAATAAATCGTCGCAGGGTTCAAGTGGGACTCGAACCCACAACCCTCTACATACCGGTGGCTGTTCTGGTATGCAGTGGGTGGTGGTATGTGAAAGGTCGAGTGGACACTGGAACTCTTGATGATTTTTAATTAGAATTAATTGCCAAAGAATATCAATAAGTAACAAAAATTAACTTAATAAAATAATTTATTGTTGATTCATATTTTTATTTTAATAATTGGCCACATACATATGTAAGTGTTTTTTATTATTATTATTATTTATTTAAATTTAAAAATATTTTTAGTATAAAAATAAATAGTAAAAATAAATATTGATTGATTTGGCTTAAAAATAAATGAATTAGGTACTTTTTTTAAGTTAATGTTAGCTAAATTTAGATGTTAAAATACACATTGATTTCAGTTTAATTGATTTCATTTATTAGCTTTTTATCACATTCCTCGGCCAGTTTTATTTAATTTACAAAAACATAAATCTTACATAACGAACTTGTCCTTTTAAATTCCATGTTATATAGCCAGGAAAATAGAAATACTCTAACCGAATACTCTAACCGAATACCGGCACTAAAAACCGAATAATTCGGCCGAATACGAATAGTGGAAAAAGTGCCGAATATGCCGAATACCGAATACCAACCGAATATTCGGCGCATCTCTAATAATTATTATTATCTTTACTTGCTTAAAACATGGTATATAAAGTTATAACAGTAGAATAAGTGCTTATGTTTTGCTTAAAAAACTTGCAAATTTACAGTTCGTGTTACATTGGTAAGTGGGTACAACCTTACATTAGAACAGTTATTAAAATATTTATATTACAATTAATAGGTTATTAAGTCGATTCTCAGCCCATACTCAGACGTGAAAAAAACACCCTTAAATTGGTCCCGAAAACTCGTACATTTTCCGAAACCACACTTACTACTTTGATTATAATTATAATATAATGTATATATAACATTACTACCCGTGCGGATAAACATTGGTATTAGAAATGGCGGCGCCACTATTTACTTCTCGCTTGTACACTATTTGCGTCTATACTCGCACACGTGAGCACTTATACTTATATTTAATTATAATTTTACATACTTAGTATGCTGACGGTAACAGCTCAACCGTCCGCCATTTCTAAGTCCAATATTTATCTGCACGGGTTGTAAACAATCAAAGTCTGCCCAACAGCTGATCAGTTAAAGCAACGACCCGCCCGAGCCATCCATTCATGCCTACAAACTAGCTGTGCTTGTAAGATTTTACCTTATTACAATGATATAAAGTCAAAAACTCATTCCAGCATTTAAGATTTTAGGCTGATTCGTGATTTAAGTGTCAATAGTGATGCAAATTGTTCGAATTACTCTTGTATCGAGTGCTACAGGTGAAACTCATTCAATAAAAAATCTCTCAACCTTTGTTATGAAGTCGGTTCAACTCTTTCGAGACTCGAATCTAGGTTACAAACTGTGGGACTCGAATGAAATAACCACGACGGTTCTTTAACGCCTTAAGTTTCATTTCTGCAAAGCCACGAGCTAAGAGCTAAGTGCTCAAGGAACTTGATTGTAAATGAGCTGAAAACCGAAAGTTTAGTTAAATATAGCTCACATAGCTGGCCAATTTTTTCACTAAATGCTAAGTCATCATGAAGTCATCAACATGCGTACAAAACATACATAAGCGAGCTAACTTACGAGTAGATTACCTTTTGCTGTTCAATACACACCAGTCCTTATGAATTTAAAAAAAGTAATATTTACTCGATAAATCGTTTGTGTGCGAACATTTTACTCGAGTTTTATCACTAGGTTGCCTAGCAACGGCGCGGCTTTGATTGATCGGCCAATAGTCGGCCACATGGTCGGGTAGGCGCGCGCGCGCCTCACTCACACAGCTCACACTGGCTAGCTGTGTCACAGAATACTTAATAGTACAATTGTTTGGTGATTCTATATCGGAAGAATCTACATAAATCTCTTTGGGTAATGTGTTAGGCCCTATTTAATTGTTACCTTGTCTCTAAGATTGATTTTAATTATTAGTTTAAATCCAAATGATAGTAATGGTATAGGTTTTGATTAATCTCGATATAGTAAAAAATATTTATACTTTTCCAAAATACTGGTAAATAAAACCAATAGCCAAAATTTTCAGTTAAAATATAAACGTCTAGCTGGTTTTATGAGCATTCAAAGTTTCATGGGCAATTCCAATTTTAAAGTATTACAATTAAAAAAATAATTATATTCATTGAACTACCCGTACATTTTCCACCAACTTTTATTATAAACCAATTACTTAACAACATTTGATATAGCTACCAAACAAAATTTACTATTCGCGCATACAGGATACGAGCATGTGACGTCACTTGCCTGTAGTCATTTGATAGCGTTTTTGGGCTGCCCAAATATGTGCTCTTAAAGTTATGAATCTCTCAGTACTTCAATCAGAATCGAGTAATTCTTTCAATAATGTTTCTTAAATGGGAGGTCTTTGATTAAACTCATAAAAAAAATGTCAAATACCCTATAGTGTGTTGTTTTTCGATCAATATTGCCAAAAATACAGCATAATTAGTCTAATGGACGAAGCAAAATGATGAATGAGTGATTTAAGATGACTTTTAATTTTATACGAGGTTATTATTGGGTTATAAATATCAGTGTTAAAGTGTGTTATTGACTAAATTAGTATTATATTGAAAATCTCTTATTGTGGTTATAAAGTTTTTTAACTAGATTTGTAATAAAAAAGTACAAATATAATTCTTATTTTAAAATAACAATTTGTTAGATTGATATAGTTAATTTAATAGTCTAGAAGTTTTTAAATATATTTCCGCAAATAAAATTGTTTACTTTAGTCGATTTTCCGCCTAAATTTAAAATAATGGTATTTAATATTTATTATACGGCCATGCCACATGGACGGAAAGTACCTTTAATTTTGTAAATGGAACATTTTACTGAAAAAAGACATTATTTAATTTTCAAAAACTGTTTAAGTAATCTGCATTCATAGATTTTTAAATAACTACACGGTTTACTTAGTATTGAAAATGTTAAAATTCATAGTCTTCCAATTATTTCAGACGCTATATTATTTAGCAACAAATAATCCTTATGATACCTTTCGATAATTAAGATAAAGCTACACGGTAATTTTTTTCTCATGATTCGATTCCCGGTTTAACCATGTAATTATTTGAAAATGCATAAATGCAGTTTAAATTGATTTTGATAATAAAATAATGTCTTTTATCAGTAAAATGTTCTATATAGAAAATTAAAAGTACTTTTCCTCCACGTAACATGACCGCGGGACGCCCTGTATAAGATAATATTATTATGGTAATTAAGGTATTAAGGTATGTTGGTGCCATTTATTAGTTGTAATAATTATAAGGATAGTGATTGCGACTGATTTGAACACTAAAAAACAATAAATAGGCTTATTTTTTGAACATGATGTATCATTCTCCCTATCTCGTTTTTCTTCATAATTTGATCACTTCGGAATTAGCAACCAAATACCACGGAATTAGAGTTTTTACCACGGAATTAGATGCCTTCGACTTCTTATATTTTTTAATTAATTAATAATTTTAAACGTACATTTTTAGTCTAACTGTGAATATATTTCAATAAACAGATAAACAACCTTTCTAATAAAAAATATCCAGTTCTTCAGAAATAAATAATAAATACTTAATAATGAATGTTGTATCTAGTTTAGGCAAAAATACCACGGAATTAGCTGCCTTTACCTATAGGTTTGAAAAATTCGAAAATCTTTTTGCTCGACCCGGCAATAGAGACCAGGACCCCAAGATAACGCCTCAATTGTCTAGTGGTTTCTCACCTAGGTATCATATAAATGGCCTTCCTTTCGCCGTTTCACCTTGTAATATTCCCGTCCTACATAGATAAAATAAATTTATCCCTACGAATTGCTCAATTACGATCTATTACTACATAAAAACCAGTAGGTAGTAGGGGAGTTTATCAACAGACTTACTAAATGTACACATTGTGCCTTATCGTAGGTTACGAAATTTTTTTGATAAGGCCCTATATAATGTCTTTTGCTTGTAGTTCCGCGTAGAATAACGAAATTCATTCTTTCACTGGGTTTTATAATTTTGATATTCAATTAATGTAGAAATGGACCAATAAGGAAAGAAGATTGAGAAACAAGATGGCGGATTATTTTTTATGTGTTAGGTAGCCGTATTGAATGACGTATGGCGCCGAATACATTTTTAATTTTTTATTCAGCCGCTTTCAATCCGGCATATCGTTGAACCGCCGCATTGCAAAATGGCCCTCTTTTTTAAAACACCTATTGTAATGTAATACGGCGGATTATACAATCCGGCTGCGACATAAATACCAAGTCATAAATCACTTGCATTATTAGCTTCCACCTTATTCTTAATCGAATACAACAGATCGTATCTCGGTATTGTTCGGATATCGATTCATTACATCGATTCTCGATTCCTTCACGTTTCGTAACCTACATATTGAAACCCGTTTCTGAAGCAGGAATGTTGTATAGCTTGTTCCGTTGCTAAATGTGGTACATGTTACGTGTTTTTAAATATTTTGATGGGTTCAATTTATATTTTAATCGAATAGATAAGTAAGTAGATATTATTTATTGAAGAAAAAAGTTAGTACATTAATCAGATCTTTACTACATATATAAATAAATAAATGAAGGTCGCGGGAGTTCCTTGGATGCGGGGACTCTGTGTGGAGAACGTTGGGGGAGGCCTACGTACAGCAGTGAAATGATGATGATGACTACGTAAGTGGTGTCACTGCTCTCTTTCCTTTTCAGACACCTTCTCTCTCTATATCTCTTGCGGATCTCATCATTCTTGACATGATCACGCAAGGAGATTCCGAGCATAGCTATTGCCCTCTGAGTGACTTAGAGCCTCAGAGTGTCGTTCTCGAGGATATTTTGTGTTAATAAGGTGCCAGATGAGCAGACGGATCACCTGATGGTCTTCTATGTGATTTGGTTAAGGAACCCTAAAATCCTCTCTGTAATAGGCAGGCACGGCCATTGTCGTGGCGACTTCAATACAAGGTCGGGGTAACTTATGACAGCGGGAAAACAAAAGCATTTTCGTTGCCAAGTGACTTAAGTGAGGTGATGTAACTTACAATGCCAATGTCATGATCAATTCATCATACATACATAACTGTGGGAGAGCCACGCTTCGGCATGAATGGGCGGCTCAACCGGAGTGATACCACGGCCTCATAGAAGATGGCGTGATGCAGCGCCTGCGCTTTGTTTCGGTGAGTGAAGGTATCGGAGACCCAATTGGTGAAAGGGGGTAAAAGTTTGGCAGCGCTCTTGTGACTCTAATGGTGTTGCAGGTGTCTATGGGCGGCGGCAGTTGCTTACCGTCAGGTGATCCGTCTGCTCGTCTGCCACTTATGACATAAAAGAAGTTTTATGATCGAAGCAGCCCCTGTGCTGTGTTTCGCCGAGTGAGTGAGGGTACCGGAGGCCCACCCCGGGGGAAGGGGATAAAAGGTTGGCAGCGCACTTGTAATTCCACTGGTGTTGCAAGTGTCCATGAGCGGCGGCAATTGCTTACCATCAGGTGATCCGCCTGCTCGTCTGCTACCTATCACATAAAAAAAAAAGAAGTAAACATGACTTAAATCACGTATGTACTATACAGAATTTTCGGATTCCTATAATCATTTAGGCTTTGATACCTCAATCATGCCTTACGTAAGAAACAGTGATAACTGATAACAGCTTGACTGATAAGCACTTTCACATCGTTTATCAGTGTGGACCAATTTTACGCAACGTTACAGGCCGTTTTATGAAAGGGCTTGAAAATTAGGCCATTTTTGGAAGATCTATTTTTCATTATTATCCTTTTTTTTCTTAATTTATCCTGTGGGTAGTCCACCTGCCCGTTGGTCCGACGATATTGTAAGGGTAGTGGGGAAACAATGGATGACTGGCTGGTGACCGTAGGGAGTGGCGTAATAAAGAAGGGGCCTATACTCAGCAGTGGGTGGATGTGGGCAGACATGATGATGATGATCTAAATACTTTTTTTGATCACAGCTCGGGTTTGTGATCACCAAACCGCATATAGGCATCTTAATTTCCTAATAATAAAACTTTTTAATCAGTGAAATCGAAAAGTAGGTACTTACTTTTGTATGAAAAATACGCTATAGGCGGTTCATAAATGTGCGGCTGAGTGTATAATGAACAGTCAGTTACACATTAGGTTACCACAACCGTCAAATTTACTCAATTGATACTCAACCTAATGTGTTTGGCAGTAAGATGAGAGTCGATTAAAGAAATTTGACAGTTTTGTATACTTTTATGTGTGGTTGTACGTACTTTTAGTTAAACATTGCGTTTAGTCTTGTTTATATCAAGTACCTACCTATTTGTATAATGCGAAAGTTTAAAAACATATTATGTAAAGACGTATTTACCGAAGGTTAGTAGTGTCAAATTACCTAATTACTGATATCAACTTTGATAGAGGGTCATTGCTCGCCACTCATACACAAGTATAGCTATGAACAATCGATTTATTTAATGATCTAACTGAATGATCGATTACATATTCGATTGCATTGTCTTGTAATGTTATTCATTTGAATTACGTAATTCGTACTCATGAATTTATATTGGTTTATAGAAGTTTTGAGACTTGTATGAAAATCATTTGATAGTAAATTATCGTGGGAGAGTCACGCTACGGCATGAATGAGTGCGGGTACTGGTAGCTCACTCGCTCGACTCAATTTTTTTTTTAAGTCGTATAACAAAGGTGGTTCAGAATGGTTGGTAGAAGACGTGGTTAAAGGGATGTAAATGTTCACTGAAACAACCTGTATACAAGGTGAATTTTTAATCACCATCCAAATGTTTAAGCTTGTTTCAGAATCTGTAAGTGTAAGTACAATTCTCTCCAAGAAACATTAGTCGAAATACGTCAAATAAATTTGAACTTCCCATACTACATCGATCGCGTGATCAGTCGGGTTGTATGAAAAGTTAAAAAAAATACATAATTCGACCCATTTTTCTAGGAGAAAGCTGTTCACATACAGATTCAGAGCGCCACCTATTAGTTTGAACCTTTAACTTTAACTCTTCTATTAACTATTTGCACGTCTGATAATAACAGACTGAATACGATAACTGGGGTACCTTATTTGTAAGACCTTCACATTTATGTCATCATCATCATCAGCCTGTTGCAGTCCCCTGCTGGACATAGGCCTCTCCAAATGCTCGCCACTTTGATCGATCTTCGGCTACTCGCATCCAGCTCCAGCCAGCCCTCTTGCGCAGATCGTCACTCTATCTGGCCCGAGGTCGTCCTACACTACGTTTACCAAGACGCGGTCTCCTCTCCAGAACTCGTTTACCCCAACGGTTGTCAGTTCTGCGGCAGATATGTACCAAAATGTATTTGCAAATAAAAATGTTCATTTGTTTGTTTCTTTCTAAGTCGAGCTTAAAAATTTGGATGGTGATTAAAAATACACCTTGTATGATTATTCTTGTAGATATACAAAATATAGACATGATGATGTTTGTTTATACACAGTGACCTATTTATTGAGTAAAGCTCGATGGCCACCTGCCAACCTGAAGCTTCAGTAGCTTCAGGCTGAAACTGATCAATGAATCATAGGCATCTGTGCTGAGCTAACTCAGGAATCTCTGTCATCGCGACCAAGGCCACGCTAAATGGCCTGGGTTTATTATTAAAACTATTTAAATACTTTACTAGGTCATACTTAAAAGCGAAGCCAGGTTTTAGTTTATGGGTTAAAAAAAAGGAATAAAGCTAGGCATAACCCTTTTTCATGAGAATAGAACTATCTTATTGTAATGTCTATTGCTGTTGTTTCACTCATGTATTCTATTTCTGTGCAATAAAGAATATCTAGGTATCTATCTTCTATATCTATATTTAATAGATAACCATAAGGCTTATAACATATATCCCGTAAAGTCGAAATGCTTGCGCGATTTAATCGAGACGCAGTGCCATCTATTGGCAAATATTGGAACTATTAGCAAAATTAAGTCGCAAAACGAAGTAAGGGCGGGCTACTGTATAATAAACATATTTATAAAGTAATAGAGACACGAAGTTTCCTTACCAGACTTTGCCTTACCGCCGAGCTTCGAGCTTCGAGCTGGATAAATCTAAGTATTTTCTTACGTTGGATACGCAGATCGAAATAAAAATTAAGAGGTGCATATGCTTGGATTCGAACCAACCACTTCCTGTCAACTGGTATTGTAAACCAATGCGCTAAACGGGTCGTTTAAACCACATTATTAAATTGGCATACCAAAGCACGTAAGCGCAAGTTTATTTTAAAACCACGTAAGACCTCCATAACTATTATTTATAAGTACTCACTAATCATAACACGCCCTTTAGGAGTAATGGCTACTATTAAACCAGCTGCGACTGCAGACTAAACACGAGGAGGTAACGACCACGCGATGAATTATGGGGCGTAAACCAAAACGAATGGGGGAGACCTGGTTTTTAACTTGACGAGGGCACAAAGCTAAGTGTTGACTTTCAAGTTGAAATCGGAACTGAGGTCCATCTATACGTTGATTAGTAATCGTAAATCCGCTATATGGCGTACTAGCGGCCGCCCGCGTCTTCGTACGCGTGGAGTTAATTATTGACACTTACCGTCATATTTTGGACAATCCACACAATATATATTTATAAATTGTAGCCTATGTGTTATTCTGATGTATAAGCTATATTGTGGTAAAGTTTCATTCAAATCCATTCAGTAGTTTTTACGTGAAAGAGTAACAAACATCCATACATCCATACATCCTTACAAACTTTCGCCTTTATAATAGTAGTAGGATAGTAGAGCTGCCTGCACGGTGGTTATTTTTGATGTGAGATGACAAAATGTCACTAAACAACCAATGACGTTGAAATTGGGACCTGAGTCAACAAAGTTAAAGTCGGTTTGGATAAAAGTAGTAGGTACGCCATTTTTTTACATTAGGCATAGCGGGCTTAACGAGCAAACGGCTTACCTGATGGTAAGTGATCACCGCTACCCATGGATATCTGCAACACCTAAGGCATCACAAATGCGTTGCTGGCTCTTAAGAAAGGAATAAGCCCTTTTCTTTAAGATCACTAGGTCATATCTGCTCGGATCGGACACCTTTGTTGGCAGCTGGTTCTACAGTTTTACCGTGTGCAGTAGAAATCTAGCAGATTTACATGCGAATCAATTAAAATCAAAAGCGAAATAGGTTCGCCATATTTGGCCAAGTAGGCCCAATAGGCGTGAATGGGGGGTTGAAAGATTGGCAGTGCAATTGTGGTTCCGCTGGTATTGCGGGTGTCTGTCATTAGGTGATCTGTCTCATGTGATAGGTGGCAGACGAGGAGACGGATCACCTGATGGTGAGTGATTGCCGCCGCCCATAGACACCCTGGTGTTGTGTGAAGCAGCGCCTATCTTCTGTGAAGCCGTTTCATCACTCCGGTGGAGTCGGCATATTTATATGTACAGTGGCCAGCACAGCAAGTTACTACAATCTGTCAAATTTCCTCAGTTGATATTGAACCAAACACGTTTGACATAAAAGTGAGGTTCGATTGAAGAAATTTGACAGATTGTAGTACATAACTTGATCTGCAGGCCACCGTACTATGATATGTTTTTTTTATAATTATAGGAAGGCAAACGGGTCACCTGATAGTAAGTGAACACCGCCGCCCATGGACATCCGCTACACCAGGAGTGGAGGAGGAAATGATACTTAGAAGCCTTTTTTATGTTTACGAATTCCGTCATCAGTATTTTAAATTAGGTCAAACTCATAATGACATACAGACACTCCTCGCGTCCCATATTTGCGATGTGATTTCTCAGAACATCCTCTTACAAAGTGTTGATGCAATTATACACTGTAATACAAAGTCGTTGGTGTCAAAATCAATCGGCAGGTTTGCAATAAATGTTTGCACTTTTTTTCTTTCAAGTTGAAAGCTGAAAATAAATATATGCAAGGTTCGTTGCAATGTATTGGAGAGTTTTGCATTTGCGCAACATAATGAATAAATTATTGTGAAGTTTATTTCTATGTAAAGACAGCCATATGGCATGGATGTATGAATAAAGTATAGTATCCTATATATTATTCCACTGCAGGGCAAAGGCCTCCATCATATAAATCAAGTCATCGCTACTATGATGGGATTAGGCTAAATCACCACGCTTGCCTAATGCGGTGCGGTGATCACAAACCCGAGCTTTGTTCGAAATATTCGAAATACTTTTTGCTTTTTGTGTACTTATGGGTACCTAAATAAATAAATAAATTTACGTAACATCTCATACATTGATCTCATACATAGCTTAAGCACGTCTTGTATTACAGATATCAGACAACAGACAAAACACGAATAGGTATACCTAAGTAGGATACTTAAAAATACATATTACCAGACACTGAACAAACACAAGTGGATCGAACCCACAACCTTTGGCGTATGAGGCAGGGTCACTACCAAAGGCGCCATTTCGCCAGTCGAAGTTACATATTTTGTTGTATTTACAACAAAATCATCATCATCATTTCAACCAATAGACGTCCACTGTGCTGGACATACAACAAAACTACCAACCTAAAAAATCCATTTTATACCAAACTTTGTTTTTTTTTATTGCTGAAGTAAGTTAAGGCAGACGAGCATGCGGCCCATCTGATGGTAAATGGTAACCGCCGCACATAGACAACAACAATGCCGAGGCACAGTCATGCCGCTGCCTACCGAAAACCACCATCAACATATAGCACAACGTTCCCTGGTGATACACGTCGGTGTGAGTGCGTCCCAATCTGGCCCACTCCCGCTGCCCAGTATATCTGTGACTCATGGGCGGCGTGTTTGAGCGCTCAACGTTATTGTTTTGTTGTGTGTTCGTGTGTTTGTTGTGTGAGAGCTTACACTTCTTGTGACCGACTGGGGAGTGAGGTCATGTCGTTAAAAAGCTCAAACCAATGATGAAATCTTTTTCAGAATCTGAATTTTAGTTCAGTACCTATTTACCACTTTTTTTTTTATTTAATATGGCCTGTATTGTGTTCATGACACATTTAATTTTGCCAATGTCAAGTGTAGTTTGATAAAGTAGTCAACAGTCGAAGTCAGTCGAAGTCACAGTCACTCAATAAAACGCCGGTGTTTAGCGTTTTAATGTCCTAAGGATTCTGTGGAGACTATTTTTAACAAAGCCGTAGGTTTTAAGACTCTATTAGGTCAAAGCAAATTGTTCACGTGGCAACTCACTCGACACACAATAGCAGTGTTAAAAACGACACAATTCAATGATTCTTAATATTAATATCACCCTGCGGCACTTCACTGCACAAAGTAACACCAATTTGTACACTAAAAACCACTAGATACTAATTAAAAATCTTTGGATTGCATCAGCCGATGCGGCTTGTTTCACAGTTACCCACAGAATCCTATTTACCACTTTAAAACACAAGCGCTTTCTATATAAAGCATTGTCTAATGTTAGTATCAGTCTAAAACGAATGCTGTCACTTTTATTTGAAAAGTAAACTATAATTTTTAAACCATGACTTTATTATGTATCTAGTCTGTATTTTGGAAGACGAGATCGATCGAGATATTTGGAAACGTGGCCATACTTCAGCAGGCCGAAAATCCTTACTAATATTATAAATGCGAAAGTAACTCTGTCTGTCTGTTACTCTTTCACGCCAAAAGTACTGAACGGATTTAAATGAAATTTAGTATACAGATGGTCTAGACCCTGAGAAAGGACATAGGCTACTTTTTATTGCGAAAAAGGGGTTGTAAGGGGTTAAAAGTGGGGTAAAAAGTTACTTTTCCACGCGGACGAAGTCGCGGGCGGCCGCTAGTAATAAATATAGGGAAAACACTGCTAATAAAGTAGGCACCTAACTTACTTAATATTTTAAAGATCAATAGGGTATTTGACTAATATCGTTATACATAAGCCTTTTAAATGGCATAAAACAATTGATTTTCCATTGTGTCTGCTGTCTGGGCGTTACGACGTTAAATATGAAAAAACTATATTTTGTACGCAACCGGGATTAACACGCTAATATGAGTGCAATAATGTTTAATGCAAATTAAACAGTAGCATAATTATGCAAAATGAATGAAGGTTAAACTAACATCAACTAACGTTAATAGCTACAAGGCCGTATAAACAAATTAACTCATAATGTTTTGTAACATTAGGCATAGCGTTATATTGGAATTGTAATTAAGAATTTCCCTGACTTTGAAACTGACCTGAAAAGAGTGTGTTACTTGCAACGCCAGTGGAGTTACAAGTGCGCTGCCAACCTTTTATCCCCTTCCCCCCGAGTGGGCCTCCGGTACCCTCACTCACTCGGCGAAACACAGCACAGGGGCTGCTTCACGCCGGTTTTCTGTGAGGCAGTGGTACCTATCACTCCAGTCGAGCCGGCCCATTCATGCCGAAGCGTGGCTCTCCCACAGTTAGAAATATTGAGTGAACTAGCGGCCGCCCGCGACTCCGTCTGCGTGGAAAAGTAACTTTTACCCCCCTTTCAACCCCTTACAACCCCCTTTTCGCAATAAAAAGTAGCCTTTGTCCTTTCTCAGGGTCTAGATTATCTGTATACCAAATTTAATTTAAATCCGTTGAGTAGTTTTGGCGTGAAAGAGTACCAGACAGACAGGACAGAGTTACTTTCGCATTTATAATATTAGTATGGACTAGTATGGAAGTATGGATTATCCAAAATATGACGGTAACTACGGTAAGTGTCAATAACTACACGCGTTTGAAGTAGCGGGCGGCCGCTAGTTGCTTTACATTTTATGGTAATGGTCTCTTAGCCTCCGATGGTAGATAAGACCTATTAATCAATGGGCACAGCTCATTACAAGGCCCGGCTAATGGTGTGTGGCCATTCATTACGGCAGTAATTAAGACGAATTTACTTAACTTTAGTTAAGATGGAGAAATAGGATTTTTTTTGTAGTAATAGTAACAGATTACCTTGGTTTCTGTGAAAAATAACACCTTTTTTAGATTTTCACGTTGGATTATAAAGAAAATATTACTATTAAAACGGGAATTATAATTTTGGAAATTAAAATTTGGACGCCCCGTTGGTCTAGTGGTTTAAGTACCGGGCCGTGACTCGGGGTCCCGGGTTCAATTTCCTGGGTCGAGAAAAAGTATGTTTCGAATTTTTCGAACATAGCTCGGGTTTGTAATCACCAATCCGCATTAGTCAAGCGTGGTGATTTACCCTAATCCCATCATAGTAGTGATAACTTGATTTCTAAGAGAAATTTGCCCTGCAGTGGGACAGTAAGTATATAGGCTGATACTTTACATAATTGATATTGAAACATCGCGTTAATCCCCGTCTATAATAAAACATAATCTATACCCGTGGTCGTCAAACTGCGACCCGCCGCCGTTATTTGTGCGGCCCGCGATATAGTAGATTTATTTAATTACTAGTCAACTACATATTCATACTTATCAGAAATCAGTTTAGTACGCATATACTGCGGCCCGGGCCCTGATGTTCATATTGATATGTGGCCCTTGAAGAGTAAAGTGTGACGACCGCTGATCTATACTATTAGTTATAATGCAACGCGAAAATTTAAACCAAATGTGATTGAAATTAAGGTTGATTGAGAGTTGGTTGAACAATTACACTTGGTTATTTTGACATGTGGTTGTTCGTACATTTAATTTGAACACGTAAATTTCAACGCCACAGCCAAACCGTGAAGCGTCAATTGTCTTCGCCTCATGGTCATTATCCATGCTTTCAGATGATTAAATTGAGTGATATTGTTTTTATGCAGCCTAAAAATTTTATTAATTATGTGGTTCCTCAATTAATATTCTTTATAAGGCCACAGGAAATAGCTAAAGTGAGTTATGACTGCATAGACAAATTATTTTTTCAACAATGGGGTATACGCGTGAGCTTTCACCTTATCTTATAATTGATAGCTCTGCTTCCGTGGTATAATCACACAATAATTACACACAGAAGGTAGACTCAGGCTGATTTTGAATTTAGAAGAGTTCGTTGACATATGTCTCGCCGCACCTTTGCCCTTTCTGCTTGACTCAAAGGTTGACTGGTAGAGCATGCCTCTTGGCATTAAGTTCGCCTATTGTACGAAGTTTGGTGCAATAAAATTTTAAATAAATAAATATGTTAGGGTTGTTGCCCGACAGTTCGACAATCTTATGTCATAGGCTAGGATTAATGTGGTTTGTGCGCATGCGTGAGTACATGACACGTTTTTAGCTCTTAGTGGGCAGCCTACTTTCTGTGTGTAATTATTTTGTGGTATAATGGTTAAAAGCGTTGCTTTTAAAAAATGGAAGTTTTAGATTTAAAAATTAGCCACCGTGAAGCAATCAATTCTTGGCAAATTTGAACAGACAGATATCATAGACAGACAGAGTTACTTACTTTAGGATTAGGATTTGAGTGGAGTCCACATCCCTATTTGCTGAGGTTGTGTCAAGTTGGCCGATGTGTACTGTAATTGTGGGAGAGCCATGTTTCGGCATGAATGGGCCGGCTCGACCGGAGTGATACTGCCTCACAGAAAACCGGCGTGAAGCAGCTCCTGTGCTGTGTTTCGCCGAGTGAGTGAGGGTACCGGAGGCCCACCGGGGGGGAGGTGATAAAAGGTTGGCAGCGCACTTGTGACTCCACTGGTGTTGCAGGTATCTATGGGCGGCGGCAATTGCTTACCATCAGGTGATTGCCCTACTCGTCTAGCAGACGATAAATCATCCTATCATATAAATAAAAATATTATGTTATTTCTCTTTGTTTTTGTGGGCAATAAACGTTATCTATCTGAAAATGACTTCCTGAAACTCTAACTTCATTCTGCAAATGGCCATCATGTCATCATAAACAACCAATCAAAAGAACTGAACTCACTAAATGAAGGTGCGTCCGTCACCCCGGGTCAGTGCCAATCACTATCCATTTGGATCTCTTTCCGCACTCTAATTTTGCGAATGTAGTTTTGACAGGTCAATAGCTTCAATGTCGTTTGAATTATGTCGTGAGGTCGTGATGCACTCAGTTTTGATAAAAGTAAATTGGATACCCTTGTTCGCTTTGTCGCCAAATTTTTTTTTTACCTTGGCTTGACACGCTCCCGCGTGTCTAGATTTAGCGAGGCCGCATACAAGCGTTTTCCAAATTTGATTTCCGAATTTGGATTCCGCATTCGGGCATCTGAATGCATAGATTCAATATGCTTGGCTTGCATTCGAAAAGTCCATACGGTTTTTTTTTTGCCGAACGTAAAAAAACGTAAATTATGTGCGTTAGCGAATCGGATATTTTCGGCCACTCTCATCCAGCCCACACCAGCCAGCCTTCGAATGTCATCATCCCATCTTGTCGCAGGGCGTCCAACACTACGCTTACAGTCGCGGTCTCCACTCAAGGACACTACTGCTCCAACGGTTGTCAGTTCTGCGGCTAATGTGCCACATCAGTTTGCTAATTCGGTGGACTATGTCGGTGACTCTGGTTCTCTGTCGGATTACATCATTTTCATATGCGGTCCTTCAGAGATACTCCGAGCTTAGCCTTTTCCATATATCTTTGAGCGACTATGAACCGGTGACACTTAATCACATTTAATTTATCTAATTATTAAGAGTAGTACTTCTTCACCTTCTACTAATTTTTACCTATCTAATGATAAATTATTATTTGTTACAGGTAATGTTATTTCAGACACAGAAACTTCACAATATTTATAGAAACCATTGGTAAGTTTGAACCTTAAACCACGTTACATACCAATAACCGTTTCCCTCGAAGTGGCGTGCTTGACTGAGGCTAGTGACGCCTGGAAGATGGCTTACCCGGGTCAAAATTTACCAGCTGTACCAAATTCACAAAGGTGCTGGGACAAAATCCAATGCGAAACAATTCAAAATTATCTCATCAACAACAGTACCAACGCGGACCTTGCGCGTCTCAGAGCTGTTTCGAGGAAGGAGTCCGGCCACTGGCTACAAGCCTACCCGTCTGCGAACGTGGGCACCCTGCTGGACTCGGAAACCCTCCGAGTCGCTGTTGGCCTCCGTCTCGGTGCTGAGGTTTGCATCCCACACAGATGCTCCTGTGGCAACACTGTTACTGCTTTGGGGCACCACGGGCTCTCGTGTGTACGTAGTGCCGGCCGTTTCTCTAGGCATTCTTCTTTGAATGACATTATCCGTCGGTCGCTTGCCACCATCAATGTGCCGGCAAACCTGGAGCCGAACGGCATTTCACGTGATGATGGCAAGAGGCCGTAAAACTTCACCATTTTATAGAAACCATTGGTAAGTTTGAACCTTAAACCACTTACATAAATATTATTTTCTAATTGTCACAAGTTTGTTCGCTGCCAACCTAATGGACCTTCAGTACCTACCATCTCAATCGACGAAACACAGCGCAGGCGTTCCTTCACGCCAGTCTTCTGTGAGGCTGTGGTATCACATCGCATTACAGCCAGCCCATTCATGCCGAAGCGTGGCCCCACGGTTGGATGTTCCAATGGCTCCAATAACGTACTATTTCACAGTTAATTACACATTGTTGTAGACTAATTAAAATACCTATCGCCAAAGCCTCTTTAACTACCCCAATAATAAAGCATTAATTTGTCATCACCATAACACATTAGTATTTAAAAACCATAAACAAGTCATGAACACAGTAAAATAAATTACAGTAAGGTCACTAACTGGAACAAGAGGCAGCGGAAGATTGATTCCTATGAAATGAAATGAAATACATTTATTTGCATAATTTTAGGTGGTAAGTTATATTATATTGGTTTTAAATGTTTAATTCATCTCGCCAAAATATTTCTAACTAGCTTTTGCCCGCGACTTCGTTCGCGTGGACTTCAGGTTCGTAGTAACCTCAAAAATTGTAGCCTATATGTGATGTATAAGCTATATTGTGGTAAAGTTTCATTCAAATCCATTCAGTAGTTTTTACGTGAAAGAGTAACAAACATCCATACATCCATACAAACTTTCGCCTTTATAATAGTAGTAGGATATTACCTAGCATTTTAAATCCTAAATCCTATAAAATATATTCTTTAAATCCTATAAAAAAGAAAGGTTACAAAGACAATCTCATCAACTTTTAATAGTAAAGCCACGCTTCGCCATGAATGGGCCAGCTCGACCGGAATGATGCCATAGCATGAAGCAGCGCCTGGGCAGTGTTGCGCCAACTGAGAGTACCAGAGGTCCAGGGGGTTAAAAGTTGGCAGCGCACTGACTTCTTTGGTACTAATTGCTTACCATTAGGTGATCCGTCTGCTCGTCTGCCGCCTATGGCATAAAAAAAAGCTAATTACAGAAGCGACATTGGTGCCATTTCTATTGGCAAATCCTTCTATAGCATTATCTTAAGATTGATGACCCGTTTGGTTCAGTGGTAGTGAATGCAGAGTCTGGGCCAAGGGTTGCGGATTCGATCCCCGCACAGTACAAACATTTGTGTGCATGAACATGTTTGTTTGTATTGGTCTGGGTGTTTTCTATGTATTATAAGCATGCATTTACAAAAGAAAAGTATAAACGTATATATTTGTAATGCCACTGTTGGTTCTGATATCTGTAACACAGGTGCTTGTGTTATATGTATGTGATGTAGTGAAAAAAAAAAATATTATTAACGCCAACATTTCTCACTGACATCACATTACATTTTGGAGCCTCTCTCATACCCGAGGGTTCGAGAGGGTTAAACGAACCCTGTAATGCGCTCAAGTGGTCGCAGTGACCGATGTTAAAAAACGTCACTCAACTTTAATGGAAAGAATCTTTGCAGTCCGCTTGAGAGGACGGAAAAAGGACGATGACAAAAGAAACGAGGCGTTATAGAAGTTATTACTTAAATTGAATGGGATTATATACTTGAAGTGGAGACCACCCATGGTTAAGCTGCTATAAGATCAATATAATGATACTTAAGATATACTGATAAGTAGTTAGTATAAACATTCTACTGTTTGGTACGCTCTCTTACTAGGTCTTCTAGATCATAATCATCATCATCATCAGCCTGTTGCAGTCCACTGCTGGACATAGGCCTCTCCAAATGCTCGCCACTTTGATCGATCTTCGGCTACTCGCATCCAGCTCCAGCCAGCCCTCTTGCGCAGATCGTCACTCCATCTGGCCTGAGGTCGTCCTACACTACGTTTACCAAGACGCGGTCTCCACTCCAGAACTCGTTTACCCCAACGGCCTTCTAGATACGTATGGGATAAAATTACCACTGCCTAAGGTTAAGATATCAGTATCCATTTATACTGTGTTACTATACTTACTATAATATTATAAATGGGAAAATGTGTCTGTCTGTGTGTTTGACTTTATTTCACGACAAAACGTGACAAAAAGTGAGTGGTATCACTCCGGTCGAGCCGGCCCATTAATGTCGAAGGGTGGCTCTTCCACGGTATCTATCTTTTGACAGAATCTGATCAAAATCATCAGCAACCCCCACTCGTCAACAGCTGGACATAGGTCTCCCCTAATGCACGCCACCACTCCCTATTTTCGGCCACTCTCATCCAGCCTACACCAGCCAGCCTTCGAATGTCATCATCCCATCTTGTCGCAGGGCGTCCAACACTACGCTTACCGAGTCGCTGATCAAAATAATCCTCTTTAATAAACCCGTCCTCAACTCCTAATAAATCATTTCCGTTTTTTAACTGCCTAACACGTTTAATTACCATCTTATCCATAGACAATAAAGCGAAACTTATGACGCGTCATAAATAGTTTTTTGTCTATGGACGTGTCAAAACGTCACATTAGTTTTTACGGTGGTTGATACTGTTAATCATGGAAGGGTTGGGTAAAAATAAAGGAGTTGTTTATTAGGGGGCGTTTTTAGGGTTATTTTTAAATTGATACGTTGGCTGTGGTTTGTTATATCCTTGAGATGACAGGGATTTTTTTTTATATGAGATAGCAGACGAACAGACGGTTCACCTGATGGTAAGTGATTACCGCCGCCCATGGACACCCGCAACACCAGAGGAGTCGCAAATGCGCTGCCGACCTTTTGAGAAGGAATACGCTCGCTTTTTGATGAAGTAAAGAAAAAAAAGTAATTTTTATGGCTGCTAAGCGCGGACGCAGTCAATTCTGCCAATGCAGCAATTATCATCGAGATGATGGCAGTATTAATTTTGTGGCCCGTGGCGGTATTAATTTTTTTTTCTCTGAAAATGGATACAGAATCTTTACCTACATATTTATACATACATACTACATAGATAACACGTTTAAATAGGTATTTTTCTATCACTGGAAAGACGTCGTCGAAAACGATCTGCGAGAACTTCAGGCCAAACGTCTGGCAACAATTAGTGCAGGCTCGACCAAAGTGTGTTTACCTGTGTTGACTAAAATTTACATTCAAAGGCTTGTTAAATATAATTGGGTATTTGACAATTTTTTTTTATGTGTTTAATCAAAAGACGCCTCAATTTAAGAAACATCGTTGAAAGAATCACTTGATTCTCATTTGAATTACCTGAGATATCACAACTTTAAGAGCACGTATTTTGGGCAAACCCAAAAACGCTCTATACAAATGGCTATTGAATCGTGACGTCACGATTCAACCTTCTGTATGCGCGTCTAGTAAATTTTATATGGTAGCTATATCAAATGTTTCGTTTAAGTATATGGTTTTATAATAAAAGTTGATGAAAAATGTACGGGTAGTTCAATGATATAATTATTTTTTTTAATTTTATACTTTAAAAATGGACTTGCCCATGAAACTTTCAATGCTCACAAAACCAGCTAGATGTTATATTTTTAACTGAAAATGTTGGCCATTGGTTCTTATTTACCAATATTTTGATAGAGTATCAATATTTTTTACTAAATCGAGATTAGTCAAATACCCAATTTGACAACTAAAAGTCAGCAATTGTAAACCTTTTTTATGCATGCCGTGAATGTTAAGTGAGAGTGGGAACGCGTATTTTAAATAAGAATAGCATACAAATCTCGCTATATCAAGCGTTGATTCGACACACATTCCAGGCCTGTGAGTCAACTAGCAATGAAATGCAGTTGTGTCAAGAGTGAACTGCAGTGAAGGGTTCTCAATAGCATAGTTTATTGCATTCATAGTATACACACAAATCGAACCAAATCGAATCCAACTCGGCTGGGCATCCGGCCATGATTTCCACCAATAGACGTCCACTACTGGACATAGGCTTCCCCCAACGATCTCCACACAGATCGGTCCTGTGCCACCCGCATCTAAGTGACTCCCGCGTCCTTCACTAGATCGTCGGTACACCTGGTGGGAGGCCTGCCACGGCTGCAGCCTCCTGCACGCGGTCTCCACTCCAGAACCTTTCCGCCCCAACGGCCGTCTGATCTCCTCGCAATGTGCCCTGCCCATTGCGACATCGGATAGGAGGACATTATTATTATTATTTGGTTAGTCTGGAACTCTTTACACCATGTCAGATCCATGGTTTTACATGTAACATTTTATTATTTCTAGCAAGAATTCCTTTCCTCTAGCGGTAAAGTCTCTGAGTCATTATGCCCAAAGTAATTTGTCCCCTGATTAAACACAAGACAACAATGGTCTTATTAAAGAACTATTTATTTTAATCACACATGGTGTGTTGTTATGAGATCTCTTTTAATGATAAGACCGCCTAAATTGTAGGTACATTTTGATTGTGTTCCCTTATGTTTTAATTGTAGATTTTATTTTTTAGTTGCTTAACAGTGAGAGAGACACCGGAGTAATGCCAACGGCCGTCTGTTCTCCTCGCAATGTGCCCTGCCCATAGTCATTTCTGCCACGGAATACTAACATTACAACAATACAATTTACAATGTCTTCGAAACACAGACTGCACACATTTCGTGGCACAGTCTACGTCAAAATCTAATTCAATACGTCAACAAGTCTGTTTTTATACGGAACCCTAATCCCACCCCACATCGGAAGTTATTTTCGGGTTGTTATTCCAGCGATATGGGGTGGCAAATAATGTCTTGTTATCATGTTTGGGGTCGTGGGTTCGTAAAGTGGAGTTTCTTTGGCTTACGAGGATATTGTACTTAGGGGGATTAGGTATGGTCGGGATTTGGAAATGCATTTTTGTTGCATTATTTGGCGTATTTTTTGTACCCTCACTCAGTCACTTTTATGCACTCGAAAGGCCAAGACACTAAAAATAGTCATCTTCATAGTCAATGTTCTATACCTACCTTTTTTTTATTTATGATATAGGAAGGCAAACGAGCAAGCAAGTCACCTGATGATGAGTCAACACTGCCGTCCATGGACATCAGCTACACCAAAGACTGTGCATGCGTTGCCGGCCTTTTAGGAAGGTATAGGCTCGTTTCTTGAAGATTTGAATGTCGTTTCGGTTCGGAAACCGCTGTGGGAACATGTAAGTACTATACACTATTTATGGGAGAGCCAATCTTCGGCATGAATGGGCTGGCTCGACTGGAGTGATACCACATCCTCATAGAAGTGTGTAAAGCAGCGCTCGCGCTGTGTTTCGCCGAGTGAGTGAAGGTACCGGAGGCCCCCAAGGGAAATGGGATCAGACGAACAGACGGGTCACCTGATGGTAAGTGATTACCTTCGCCTACAGACACCCGCAACACCAGAGGTGTCAAAAGTGCGCTGCCGAGCTTTTAAGAAGGAATACGCTTGCTTTACCGTACTAAAGGTCATACCATCCCGTCTGTTTTTTAGATCCTGGTTTTATTTGATTAAGTACTTATCTGTGTACTAAATAGTTCCTTAAGTACCTGAGCAAGAATTAATCATTAAAATTAAGTGGGTATTGCATAGATTACAATAATATACTTCTACTTCTTAAGTGGTAATAAAACCTGAGACTTACCCTGCGATTTCTCGACGTTTGCCTTCCTTTCATCTCTTTCGTATTTAACTGGTGTGACAGAGATAGCTAGAGGTTAAGATATTACGGATGTAATTAAGGAAATGGCAGTGAAGTAATGTTCTTCAAAATCAACGGTTAGATTAAGTTAAGCGCACTTTAACTGTGTGAAAGTGTATGGAAACTTTTTAGCGAATATTATGAGTACCTAGCAGCCGCCCGCGACTTCGTACGCGTGGAGTTAATTATTGACACTTACCGTCATATTTTGGACAATCCACACAATATATTTTTATAAATTGTAGCCTATGTGTTATTCTGATGTATAAGCTATATTGTGGTAAAGTTTTTACGTGAAAGAGTAACAAACATCCATACATCCATACAAACTTTCGCCTTTATAATAGTGAGTAATATTGCTGTCCGTATGCTCTGGCATTCTACTGTACACGCTTCGGCATGAAATTCAACCATGGGAGACGCTTTGGCATGAGTGAGCCGGCTCGACTGGAGTGATACAACGGCATCACCAAATATCCAACTTTAAGCAGTGCTTGAGATGTGTTTCGTTGGGAGAGTTAGGGTCGGATCGTTTACTCAACCCTGAGAGGCCCTATTGGGGGGAAAGGGGGTTAAAGGTTGGCAGCGCGCTTTTGACTTTACTGGTGTCGCAGCTAGGTGTCTATGGGCGGCGGTACCTAATTGCTTACCTCTGCTCGTCTGTTACTAAAAAAACCGAGAATTCTCAGATATCGCAGCCTCAGACAGGTCTCAGATATCGCACCTATCTCAGTCAAAAGTTCTCCTTGTGAGTTCTCTTTAACCCATGTTTTAGAAGAAAGGGTTGTGATAGATCGTATTTTTTGGTGTAAGTCCCTTGTTTTGTGTCTGTCCCGTGACTTTACTGTTTCGTTTTTATCCTGTGGTATATTTGTTGTAGATTGCGTTTGTTTGTCGTGGGCTTCTCAGAAAGCTTACGCAGAGATTGGCCTCACTGTTTGTCTCTTATCTGGTCCTTGAATTAGGTAGTTAGCCGTGGTGTTTCTATGAGACAGTACCTATAGAATAATAATAACAATATATAGGACCAGAAATGTGGTGCTGGAGAGAAATGCTTGGTTTTGGATAGAATTTAGAATCAACTTTTTAATATTCCAAGTAGGCTACTTTTTGCCCCTTTCTAACCCCCCATTTTGGGAAGTGGGGGTCGCGAGTGAAGTCGCGGGCAAAAACTAGTACAGTAAGTACTTATAATTGATTTCGTTTCTTATGTTTTTGGGTTATTCTAAGGTTGTCACTTTGGAAACTGAGCGCGATTAGTTCTTGCATTTACATTAAAACATACAACTTCAACATAAATAATTATATTTTCGATTAACATTCCCAAAACATTGCGTTTTACCATACCTCAATGCGTTTTACATATTTGACTACTGACATTCGAGAACTTCTTTTTACAAACTAAAATCGTACTTCTAGCAAGGAGGTTGAATGAATGAATGAATGACGACTGCCGTCTGATCTTGGCAACCCTTTGACTGAGGGACTAGACCAATTAGGACTCCATCCTATACCATATGGATTCAAATAACGACGACGACGATCGACGGCTTCAAATTAACTGTATGATTTCACGACTCCTTTTTTATACCTTCACAAGTCTATCAACTAATTATTTTCATAGAATCCTCACCCCTCACTCCTCAGGGGGCACCATCTAATTGGCTGACTGTACGCTTGCAGCCCTCGCAATGATGCCATTGACTGTACATTACGAATGTATTGAACAACTGTATTGATTGGACTCGGATTAGGGGGCCGCTAGTTTAGTTTTATTGCTTGACTAGCGGCCGCCCGCGACTTCGTACGCGTGGAGTTAATTATTGACACTTACCGTAATATTTTGGACAATCCACACATTATATTTTAATAAATTGTAGCCTATGTGTAATTCTGATGTATAAGCTATTGTGGTAAAGTTTCATTCAAATCCATTCAGTAGTTTTTACGTGAAAGATTAACAAACATCCATACATCCATACATCCTTGCAAACTTTCGCCTTTATAATAGTAGTAGGATAGTTGTAGGATATGTTATAGGGGAATGTATGGAAATAGTAAGCAATGATACTTGATGCTTCACTGCGAATATGCAAACACCGAGGTTTATCCAAGATTGTGTCCAAATTTTGTGAAGCGCTCTGCGTAATGCCAAGGAGTGGAACACCCGTACTGTGCCTGTTATGAAGGAAAGAAAGAAAATACATTTATTATTTTGGACACAACACAAGAAAAATAAAAAACACTAGTAAAAAAAATTAAATCCAAAAAAAATTACAACAAAAAATAAACTGCCCTCTCCCATTGGCCAGCAGTGCGGTGTATTTATATTATTCTGTGTTGTGTTGAGGCATCCAGCATAAATGGCCCTCACTCAGCTTATGTCACGACCATAGGCTGTAACGCTGGTTTTCAGTGGGTCTAGCTTTTCCCCAATGAATACTTAAAACCTCAATTACTGTTGACGTTATTAGCTTACGACATTATTAGTGGAATTCTTTGTACCTACATACGTAAATATACTAATTTAATAATTATTTGTATGGAACCAGTATGTAGCGAAAAAAGAAAAATTATATCGTCTCTGCCAACTGGTTGAGTAGCAAGAATGTTAGTTCTTCTTTGGCAATTGGCTGTCGAGCTTGGTTGCCAATGCGGCCGGAAGGCCACGGCAAATCGTGTCCGTAACACTTTCCTTAGTATGCATAATATCCGAAGCGCGAAAGGTCCCGGGTTCGATTCCCGGTCAAGTCAACTTAGGCAACTGCATTTTCTAAGTTGTCTTGGGTCTGGGTGTGCTGGGTTGACGCCCCCAGTTAAATCGTCGACCGGTACTCATAGTCCAGGGGTTGCCCTAGTTTGAGACCAGGTTGATTGGTGTGGTTGTCTGGCGCATTTATTTATTTAATATCATCATCAGCCTGTTGCAGTCCACTGCTGGACGTAGGCCTCTCCAAATGCCACTTAAATCGATCTTCGGCTACTCGCATCCAGCTCCAGCCAGCCCTCTTGCGCAGATGGTCACTCCGTCTAGCCTGAGGCCGTCCTACACTACGTTTACCAAGACGCGGTCTCCACTTATAGCAATATCCTAAGGCAATATCCAATACTCTGTTGAAAGATACAAAATCAAATCTATACTATTAATAAAGAGGTAACGCCTCGGCCTGTGACTGACTGACTGACTGATCTATCAACGCACAGCCAAAACTACTGGACCTAAAATCATGAAATTTGAAACAATAGGTAGTCTTACTATGTAGGCGCGCACTAAGAAGGGGTTTTGCGAAATTCACCCCCTAAAGGGGTGAAAGGGGGGGTTTACGTTAGTATGAAAGTCTTTCAATTTTGATGTTAGAGATTTGAAAATTTGGATTATGGTTGTTTATCAAAAATAAAAATTGACCTGTTTTAGTTTTTTTTAAATTCAAGCCGTAAAGGGGTGAAATGGGGTTAAAACAATGTATGGGAGATTTATTATTTTAAAGCTAGAGTCTTGAAAATGGGTATTTGGATTTTCCATACAAATTAAATGAAAGTAATTTCAGCATTTTTTTTTCTTCAGCTTACAAAGGGGTGAAAGGGGGTTAAAAGGTCGTATGGAAAATTCGTCATTTTGAAAGCTAGAGCTTTGAAAAGTGGTATTTGGGCTTGCATGCAAATGTAATGAAATTGAATTCGGCATTTTTTTCTTCAACCTAAAAAGGGAGAAAGGGGGATAAAAGCCGTATTGTCAATTTTAAAGCTAGATTCTTGAAACTTGGTATTTGGGCTTTGCATACAAATGTAATGAAAGTGAATTCGTTATTTTTTTCTTCACCTAAAAAGGGGGAAAAGGGGGTTTGAAACGAAGTATTGTCATTTTTTAAAACTAGAATCTAGAAAAATTGGTATTAAGGCTTTGCATAGAAATTTTATAAAAAGTCCCCCCTATAGGGGTGAACGGGGGAACTGATTAAATTTGACAAAGTAAAGTTATAGAGTTTCCAGAATCTTTTAAAACAAATCTTTTTGAGATTCCTTCATTAAGGTTTACAATCACCAAAATTATCAATCCTACAAGTGTCAGTAAAATTTATTTTTGCTAATTACTTTGATTGTTGTAAATTCTACTTCGTTTAAAAAATTAAAATACCGAAGCGAAGCGAGGGCGGGCCACTAGTCACCCAATAAAGCTGTCAACCAACTATTTAGCTAAAATTACCGACACCCCGACACGTAGATAGTTTAACAAAATACCCAACAATAACAAACCGAGCAATGAGAATATTTTCCCACGGGATACCGCCGTAAATTTACCATAACTCCGTCCCTTTCATACATGCCACAGTATAAGGCACGTGCAGTAAATATACAGGGTGTATATGTGAACATTTACATATATCCCTTTAACCACCTGGTTACCTATACTGATGGATACCTATATGGATGGTGGTAGAATAGGTATTCTACCAACTATCCTGAACAAGATTTATTCTACAACTTTTGAAAATTTCATACAACGTCGCAACTTGCACATTTCGACTGGCTGGTTGGCGCATTTGGTAGTGAATCTACCTCATAAGCCAAAGGTCGTGGGTTCGTCCCACTCTGGACAAAACATTCGTGTGATGGAATATTGTGTTTGTTCAGTGCCTGGGTGTAATTATGTACATTCAAGTATTATATTTGTGTTTCCTCTGTTGTCTGATATCTGTAACAAAAGTGCTTAGGGTACTTAGTACGGAGTCTAGGCATGTATGAGATGTTGTGAAAGCGCGCTCCTTCTGGTGTAGCTGATGTCCATGGGTGGCGGTGGTCATTTACCATCAGGTGACCCACTTGCTCATTTGCCTTTCTATATTATAATATTTCTATATAGGTTAACTGGTAGAGAATGCCCCTGGGCATTAAGTTCGCCTATTGTTACAAATTTTGTGCAATAAAGTTAAAATAAATATATAAATAATTATAAAAAAAAGATCACGTCATGGTAAGTAACACCGCTACCCATCCGCAATATCAGATTAGTCGCTTATGCGTTGTATGTATGTAACTAAAGTACGCTACATAGGTAGGTAGGTACTTTAGTTACTTTATATACTGGGTCTATTTCTACTGTGTTTATACCAAATTGGAGAGAGCCCAGTTAATAAGACCAGGAGCATGGACCCATTCGTACTAATTTAGTATGTTAAACTCGTTTTCATTATGCGGGCGATTCGGTCTTGGTCCCGTTTTAACACCTTCAATAAAGAACCTTATTTACTGTTATTAACGTAATATGAATAAAATTAGGGCCTTTTTAACATAGCATAGGGTTTATTACTGCTTAAAAAGTAATAGAGAAACCCATGGGCCTAATTAGGGGGAGAGGGGGTTAAAGGTTGGCAGCGCACTTGTGACTCTACTGGTGTTGCAGGTGTCTATGGGAGGCGGCAATCGCTTACCATCAGGTAATTCGCCTGCTCGTCTGCAACATCATATCACATTAAAAAAAATGTATGACGTCCGCTTAGTATGACGTATTGGTCATTTTTTTTTTCATCACGTGATGGTAAGCGATGCAACACCAGTAGAGTCACAAGTACGCTGCCAACCTTTAACCCTCTTTCCCCCCAGTTGGGCCTCCGGTACCCTCAGTCACTCGACGAAACAGCGCAAGCACTGCTTCACGCCAGTCTTCTGTGAGGCCGTGGTATCTCCGGTCGAGCCGGCACATTCATGCCGAAGCGTGGCTCTCCCACGGTATTTTCATTTGATGTCATTATATACGGATTCTACTGTACTTAAAATAATACATTTATAGTTAACATCTAGACATTAAAAAAACACAAATATTCATCACACGAATGTTTGTGGTGATCGAATCCACGGCCTTTGGCGTATGAGGCAGGGTCACTACCAAATGCGGCATCCGGCTAGTCGGTATAGTCTGCGGCATGAAACTGTAGTGATGACCTTGAGTGCGCAAAAACCAATTTTATTTAATAGAATGTCTTCTTGTTCCATTAGCAACCCACGCTCGTCCACTGCTGGATATAGGTCTCCCCCAATGCACGCCACCGCTCCCGATTTTCGGCCACTTTCATCCAGCTCACTCCAGCCAGCCTTCGAATGTCGTCATCCCATCTTGTAGCAGGGCGTCCAACACTACGTTTACCGAGTCGCGGTCTCCACTTCTTCTTCTTGTTTATAAGTGCGCAAACTAACGGTCATCGCTATTCTTTCATGCCGCCAGCTATAACTCTCGTTACACAATAATCTTTTATTAGACATAACATAGGCCTCTCAGATACTAGATAAAGTCAGATGACATCACATTATTTACCGTCGGCTTTAGATTAGATTAACGCGTGAAAAATATCGTCACTACTATAGATTATTCCACGTTTGTACCGCATGATTGTGTGGAGATTTTTATATTGGTTATAAATAAAATTAAATCTTCCAAACGATATTCGACTTCAGTGGCCAATCTTAAAGGCATGAATGGGCCAGCTCGACCGGAGTAATACCACGTCCTCACAGAAAACCGGCGTGAAGCAGTGCATGCGCTGTGTTTCGCTGCGTGAGTGAGGGTACCGGAGGCCCAATCCAGGGGACGGGGGGTTACCGCCCGCCACATAACGATGATTATGTATTTTGACTTAACTCTCTCAATATTAGTAGGTTTAAAACAATAGGGCTTGAGTAGGAAGTAGAATACTTAAACCTTGAAGAATACCTTGTTCAAGTGTCGTTTACCCAAAGGTTGCCTGGAAGAGATCGCTTATAGTGATAAGGCCGCCTTTGTTGTACCTCCTGTAATAACTAGTTTTTAAGTTTTATAGCTCTGTTTTGTGTGCAATAAAAAGTATATTCATTCTTCCATTCATTAAATACGATACTTTTTAAAAAGTCGTATTTAATGTCGCGCGTTTCAAATTTTAGTTATTGACCATAGTTTCCATAGTTCAAGAGTTGCGCAAGCGCACATAAATCAACCATGTCAATGTCACTCGACTCTTAACCACACTTGAATGCATATTTCTTATGTTATTCTAGCATAAGAGTGCCGAGAGGGAATTCCTCTGTAATTTAGCTGAGGTTTTGCAATTCGACGATGTTATTGTAGAGACAATTATTAACTTTTATTGTTGTTACCTGACATCAGAATATTTAAATTGAATATTCATTATTTAATACTAAGTACAAATTAAATTATAATATTGTAGAGTATATACTAAAAAAAATTAAAGTATCAGCCTATATACTGTCCCACTGCAGAGCAAAGGCCTCCATCATAGAAATCAAGTCATCGCTACTGTGATGGGATTGGGCTTAATCACCACGCTTGCCTAATGCGGTGCGGTGAATCACAAACCCGAGCTATGTTCAGAAAATTCGAAACATACTTTGCACGACCCGGGAATCGAACCCGGGAACCCGAGATCACGGATCAGCACTTTAAACCACTAAACTTGGTGACACTCTAGCGTGTCGACTGTGTAGATGTCTGTACTAATATTGAAATCTTCACAGATTTCAAAACTGTCTATGTCGCAAGATCATTAGGGCTTCACGAGTTAAGACATACAACTCATACATTCTCTGTCAGCCATAAAATAATAACTTTAGACAATTAGCAAGTTGTAAAACCATACAATACAATGTTGCGTCTGTATGTTAAAAGGAAAATATACGTTAAATATGACATTTATTTTTGTAACTTTTCGTTTTGTTATTCTAATAGGTACAGTAGACCTCCAATCATCCGAATTAATGGGGACCGGGATCCAAAAAGCTACGTTTTGATATTGCACAATTTTTTTAATGAATTAAATGAAAGAAACATGATAAAGGAAGGACAATACTGAGGTAACGCGCAAACACTGGCTTAGCGGGGGGAGAATAATAGCGCACTTAGACTTTTTTTGGACAATTTTTTTTCTGAAAGTGATTCGGATAATCGGCGATTCAGATAGTCGAAGTTCGGATAGTTCGAGTTCTACTGTACCTACATTTTGACATACATTATCATCACTTCAATAAGGGTAAATGTAAGGAAATAGAGAGTGTGTTGGATTTATGATTACTATACAAAAATTAATACCTGAAAGACGCATTGTTTAGAGTCGTTGCGTCACCCTCAATCCTGTGGCTCTACCACTACGCAATCCCCATTAGAGACGTACACACGTGGACTTGCTTCCAATTTAAATATTAATAAACAGTATATACATTTTACTTAACTTCTTTCTTTTATACACCCTTAACCTCCTATAGGTTATGGGCCCAGGCAGCTAAGTAGTGAAATCTAGAAAGTAAAATCTAGATAGTGAATTTAGTGTAAGTTATACCTAAGTGAAGTGAACAATTTCCACTAAAACTATATTATATTTAAGTGACTTAGTTTAAACGTATTTTATAATAAATACGTAAATATGGCAATGGATAATTTAAAAATAAAAAGAAACATTAAACCATTTGACGGTGAAAAATACAGTGTGTGGAAGTTTAGAGTGCGTTCTTTGTTATCGGACTTGGACGTGCTGAGCGTTATCGACGGTGAGACGCCGGATGAAAGATCCGTTGATTGGGACAAAAAGGATAGGGCTGCCAAAAATATTTTGGTAGAATATTTGTCCGATTCATTCATAAGTTTCGTGGATGAAAATACGACTGCGAAAGCAGTTTTTAATAAATTTGACGAATTGTATGAAAGAAAAAGCCTAGCTACTCAACGAGTTCGGGAGTGGAGACCGCGTCCCGTAAATGTAGTGTAGGACGACCTCAGGCCAGATGGAGTGATGATCTGCGCAAGAGGGCTGGCTGGACTTGGATGCGAGTAGCCGAAGATCGATCAAAGTGGCGAGCATTTGGAGAGGCCTATGTCCAGCAGTGGACTGCAACAGGCTGATGATGATGATAGTTTTAACAAGTTAGCCAACTTGTTCCAATCAGGGTGTCACTCGATGGAGGGTTGACACCCATCTGCGAGTATGAGTGCTTAGATGTAGTTAGTGGAAGCTATAAAATTCGATTTGTTTCCCAAAGCCGAGTGTGATAGATGCATTCTGGGGGAGAAGGGGTGTCAACGACAAGGATTCGCATCGGTTAGCACTAGGGGTGACAACATTTATTGGTTTAATAAATAAAGGACTTTTTAAAATGCCATTAAAAATAGAGCACGCTTCAAAATACTAGTACTTAACTAAATCTTTTTTAGATCAAAGTAGATATAGTACTTAGTTCAGAATGGTTTGTAGTAGAAATGAATAAAGAGATGTCCCTTTAACCAGTTACAGTTTGTTATTTTTCGGATTTAATCACTTACGATTCGGAATATTTTACGTTGACGTATAATAAATAAACTAGTCATAAATAAATTCACACAACATCGAACTAGGTAGCTTAAGCACTTATGTTACAGATATAGACAACAGAGGATTACAAATATAATATACAAACACACTTGTGTTTCTTCACTTCAAATTCGTGTGTTGAACACACAAATTTCTCCAGGGTTCATCACACGATTTTTCTCCAGAGCGGGGATCGAACCCACAACCTTTAGCATATGAGGCAGGGTCACTACCAAATGCGCCATC
>JABMDO010000375.1:0-31270 GCA_014851415.1 Cnaphalocrocis medinalis
AAAAAAGAAAAAGTATTAAAATATGATATTTATTGAAAAAAAAAAAAAAAAATTTCTGTCAGCATGACTCATGTCAGCCACACCCGTTCCGGCCACACCCCGTCCGACACCCATTTTGCCACGTATTTTGTATAAGTAAAGCCGTGGTATTGTATTTATTCCTGCGCAGAATCAAATTAATGGATGCGATATCCCACGACAATAGCGTCACCAAAGCAAGTTAAAGTACAAAATACTGGAGATGGTGTGTATACGATTGTAAAGGTGTATGTATACCTGGCCCAATAGCACAAGGAAAGAAAGTGTTGGAGCGACATACATTCATTTGTGTGTTAAATATTTAGTGCGAACAAAACGTCCAAGCGTTCATTGGTCGCACGTAAGAAGCCAATCATAAGTCCGCAACCATTTTACACCATACCTATGTTGTTCGTCAATGACAATGTCAAACGTGTTTTTGTTGCTACGGAGTGCAATTTTTAGGGTGAGCGGGAGAGTTGCACCACAGTGATTGCGGGAGACTTGCCTAGTGGTTCAATTCTCCCTGTGCAGGGAAATTTACTTAATATTAACTTAATCTTTGAGAAATTTACTCTACTTATTTGGGAAAAAAATCTTAATAAGTAAGTAGATGATTAAGATTAATGTGAGTCATTATAATGGACAAATGTTGTAAGACAATGACAAAGCTAAACCGCAATGGTAAAAAACACTTCCTTGATGTTATCGCGCCCAGAGCAAAGTGTACTTAGTTTCAGTTATAAGCGTATAAAGCCTATATATACGTGCGTAGCGTATACGCCCGTTTTTTTGCGTGGAGGTTAACAGTGGTAAGAGCTATGAAGGAAACGTCATGGAAATTATAAACACGCTTATGTACCTACGCGCGTTTAGAAAAATATGCTAATTCATCTTGAGACGTCTTTGCAATGTGCAATGTCCCTAAACGGCAACGGTGTAATAATAACAATATTAAAATACACCGCCCATGCCTTCACGGCTTTGATCATAGACACCCTACAGAAGTGCTATTAATATCAATTTAATAGTTATTTTCAAATACTTGGAATAAACAAACGCGCCAATGGTGATGACATCCCATATTTTCCTGTCACAATATTAATAGATACTAAGGCTACAGCGCCATTTGTTAATTAAAAGTGATTAATTGTTAATATCTCCGTAGAACCTGAAACATTATCCGAGGTGGCTCATCCATTTTGTGGGCGAGGACACCTGATCCAAGTAGGTACCTATGGACAGTGATGTGGGGTACCATTGGGCAAAGAAGGCACACAGATTCCATTTGTGTGCTCTGTAAAAGAAAACTGCATATACAGGCTGTATCTGTGAACATTTACATCACGTTGACCACGTGTTTTTTTTTTTATGTGATAGGTAGCAGACGAGCAGCGCGATCACCTAATGGTAAGCAATTGCCGCCGCCCATTAAACACTTGCAACACCAGTGGAGTTACACGTGCGCTGCCAACCTTAATCCCTGTGCCCCTTCCCGGGTGGCCTCCGGTACCCCCACTCCTCGGCGAAACCACCAGCACAGAGCTGCTTCACACGCCTGTTTTCTGTGAGGCAGTGGTATCACTCCGGTCGAGCCGGCCCATTCATGCCGAAGCGTGGCTCTCCCACAGTAAAATGTATATTATAATGAGTACTGCAAGCGTATAAGAAGCTCGAATCCAGGGTCGCACTCGCACAAAGCCTATGCGAGAGCCCTTTGCTTGCAACCTGGGGGATTAGCCCTCTACTCGGGAGACCTAGCGTTTGACGGCCTGAGAGGACCTTTAACGTGAGGGTGCCGCTTCAGTTCTACCAAAGCCTACAAATTCCTACCACTTTCTTATAACTTACTCTTATACCATTTGCCCAAATTATTTATTTTTTATTTTTTTTATTTATTTATTTATTTTTCAAGGGAAACATACATACTTTTTTTAAACATTACATAGCTCACATTTTCTAATGCATATGACAAAAAGTTTCCACAGTTAAATTGTTGCATATTCAACAAGCAAACAAACAGGATGGACTCGGATAGTAATTTTATACACCATAATAAAATAAAGCGTCACTAATCATTTGAATTATTACCGTTCACTATAATAAAATAAAAGCATGAATAATCATTTTGAACACATTTTCAAATTTCCTTCCTATATCTTCCCAGTGACAAGGCAAATGGTCAATATGTGAAAAACGACTATTGTATAATTTGCATGCTCGATCCACAAAGTTGTTGCTGCCATAGTTAGTACGCATAAGAGGAGTACAGATAATAATCTATTCTCAATATGGCTTTAAATAATAACTTTCATCCAAAAACACTCCCAGGTCGCGCAACTCGGTCACATCGGCGTATAGGTTCGTTATTAATTTTATACTTGTAGTCATATTTCTTACTCTTCCTACTAAATGTCATATGTTACAGCTTACAATATTCAAAAACAACTCATTCCTCACACAATATGAGTATAAACTATCAATGTCTTCTTGGGAGCAGTTCACAGTCCGCTCAGTTTTAATAATTTTAAAAACTTTTTATCGTCAGCGAAAAGAAGTAATTTGAATTTGAAAATTAACAATGACATCATTGATTAAATATTAAATAAAAGAGGACCGAGATGCGAGCCCTGAGGCACTCCAGAGGTGCGGGCAAGAACGATGAGCAGTATCCCTTAACCGCTACAGCTTGTGTACGGTCGCGAAGATAGGACGTTAACCAACGTAATAGATCACCGTGTATACCGATTCTGTCCAATTTCTTAACGAGAATGCTGTGAGAAATTTATCGAAGGCTTTAGAATAATCGGTATACACGGCATCCACTTGAAACCCTGCATCCATTGCTCTATACACAGTGTCGAGATATTCGCACAGATTGTCTTTCTGTTGATTTTCTGGTCATGAAACCATGCTGTTGACATAATAAAATTGGTCTGATAACGGGATAGATGTCATCGCACACAATTTTCTCAAAAAGCTTAGGAATAACATTAAGTTTGGATATTGGGGCGATAATTACCCTATATTCCGTTTATCACCAGACTTGAATATTGGTGTAACGTAAGACTGCTTCCATACAGACGGCATTTCTCCCGATCTTAATGAAAGCTCAAATAGTTTAAATAGCGCTTGGACAATTCTTTGTAGCAGCGCTTCAAAAAGATCGGGGGAATCCCGTCGGGGCCAGCGCCTTTATTTACATTAATGTTTTTAAGATACTTCTCGATTTTAGCTCTGTCTATAAAAATTTAATTAATATTAATAATTTGGTTAACACCCAGATCAGCTTCTATGTGATCACCACCCGCACCACCATTAACCTCAAATGCAGAATTAAAATATCCGTTGAACAAATTACATATATCCTCACCAGAAGATGATTCAACATCTCCAATAAACATTGAATCTGGTAATTCGTTGACATTTTTTCTCTTTGACTTAATATATGTCCAAAAATATTTACTATTTACAGATATTTTGGATTCAGCGTCAGATACAAATCTATTAAAACACTCTTCCTGCAACACTTTCTGTCTCTCTCTCAACAACTTGAACGTATTGTAATCGTTAAGTCGTCCATAGATTTTCCATTTTCGGTGAAACTTTAATTTTCATTGATTGTCTTTATTAAAGCTCGATTAAACCATATAGGGTACTTAGTTTTAGTATTAATAACTCTAACTGGAACAAACTTAATTATAATATCGTGGATTATATTATAAAAGTTTTAGTATTCTCGCTAATGTCTTGTGATGACAAACATTCATCCCAGTTTATGTTAGAAAGAGCATGATTTATTTCATTGTAATCGGCCAACTTAAACATTTTGATAGGTTTAGAATTACTGTGGCTAAGCGATTTTTGTTTACGAATCGACACTTCACAACAGAAAGCCGATGGTGTTTGTCCTCAAATACAAGGGGCCTCAGCAGAGACCACCTTACAAGATATGTTTGCTATAACCAAGTCAAGTACTCTGTTGTTGATGTTATAGATAGTATTGAACTGTCGGAAATTATTGAAAGAAATGAAATTAGATAATTCTCTAACAAAGTCTATATTAAAATTACCGGCAAGGGTGGCATGTGAAGCGTCTTCAACGGGCAACCACTCAGCATTAGGTATATTAAAGTCACCAATGATGATAAAACGTCATCTTGGCATTGAAGAGCTTTATTTGACACTTGTTCATAAAAATGACTAAGAACTTCTTTTTGAACACTGCAATGAGGAAAATAGCAAGAATACAAGTGGTAAACACTTTTAGAGGACCCACTGGGATGTAGAGAGACAGCAATAATATCTGCAGCTGAGTTTCGGACAGGAATCACTGAAAAATCACAAACACTAAAGTTCCGGTGTACAGCAATTAGAACTCCACCCCCCAGTCTATCACCCCTAGATGCGTAGTCGCGGTCGCATCTATAAACATTGTATCGAGAGTCGAACAGTTCCAGATCAAACACAAACCTGGTAACAGCCATGTTTCGGTAATACAAATAATGTCATAGTCGTTCAAAATAATATTCCTAAAAAATAAGTTAGTTTTGGTTCGCAGTCCTCGAACGTTTTGGTAATAAATTCGCAATGTATTATCTATTATAAGATAATGTGGTATAATAATTCATATAGGTAATTCTAGCATTGGAATAATTGTGTCGCAAAATGTCAAAAGATATTTTTATAAATAGTGAATATAAAGTAAATACAGCCGATGCCATACCTCCATAGTACACTACAGCAACAAACACTAAAGCAATCAAGCAGCAATACAAGATCATTAGGATTCTACAGAAAAACATAAATACTCGTAATAAACAAGAAATAGAATTTACTATACATAAGAAAAATACTGAATTATTTAGATTTGAATACATAATTGTTCCTATTTATTTTGAATAAATCAATTTGTTGAATTAATGTGAATTACCGGACTACTTTCATTTTGACGCACCATAATCGTGCAATTTTTTACCCACACAAATTATAATTGGTATCCTTAGCTTTGGCTTTGGCTTTTTTGAAGCAATAATTTATTCGAATTAGTTAAATGGTCGTTGAAAAATACCATGGAGTTGTTGCCAGAGAACCCGATGTCGCAAGCCCTCAAGTTCTTCAATTTTCGAACCTTTGCAAGAAACTCATCTTTGTAGTAACGAGACATAAATCGCACAATGATACGCTTAGGCTTCTTGTTATCTTTAGTTAAAGACGCTACACGAGTGACGAAATCCATATCTGTGGCCGGCGTTAAATGGTATTTCAGCTTGTTTTGCGAGATCATCTATGGTTCTGATCAAATTTTCATTCTTCCTTTCTGGGATTCCGCAGATTTCGATATTGGAGCGTCGTGTCCATTGATCTCTAGCATTGTTTTCAGTCTCCATTTATCAAGAGATGTTTGCAACTCTGATACGTCGGCTGCTATTATGCTCATAGATTTAATAGATTTATCTTGATCACTCAACTGCTTCTTGATTTCTTCATATTATTGTTTACAAACGAAACTGCTTTTTTCATCTCTTTAAATTCCTCCTCGATTTTTCGAAATTTCGCATTTAAAAGATCTTTGAAGCCAGCTTCCAAACTTTTCTTCATTTCAGACATTTCTTGTCTAATTATCTCGCGTAATTCCGCCTTGGATAACGTGATGTCCGTAGATCTGTCGCTAGAAGTAGCTTTTTTTGATGGTTCCGGGATCGTGTTCTTCTTTTTTAGGACGTTGCGTGATGTTGTCATTGGACGTTGGCTTTTGTGCAACAGAACGTATCGGAGTATCAAAATAATATTAGGTACCAGGTCGGGTTTCAGAGGTGTAGAAAGCTAAACAAAGTCTCAAGCTTTATAATATTGTATTTTCTCATAGAATAATAGAGGTACAACCAGTTCACGTAGGTAAAGCGAAATATTATTTCTAGCCTTACAATATTGCGATTTCTCATAGAATAACGCAACCGATACCAACGAAGCGAGACATAATCTCAAGATTCGTATAAATTAACTCTTACAATAATAAGTACTTACTTACTTAATATATTTTTACTGGTGGACGCCCGAATCTGGCTTATGTGAAATTCGGTCATGTGAAAACACTTTCGAATTTTCACTATAATCATAATTAGGTTACCTTACATTATAATTATACTACCCCGGCTTAAACTTATTACAAGAACAAAAAAGTTTATCGACATAGCTCACTAGATTATCAAGCTGAGACAGTGGTCCATATCAGTCTTAAAACCGACAATAGTTTGGCTAAATAAATTCTAAATAGGTATATAATCTTAGAGAAGGTATAGAATAGAATAGATTTTATTTTCAAGAACATAGTACATAATACAGGTGGTGCACCTACATATATACAAGGAAGGAAGGGGATAAAAGGTTGGCAGCGCACTTGTAACGTCACTGGTGTTGCAAGTGTCCATGAGCGGCGGCAATTGCTTACCATCAGGTGATCCGCCTGCTCGTCTGCTACCTATCACATAAAAAAAAAACATACGCTCACGTAAAAGTCAATTTGCCATTAAAAGATGTTTCCAACAAATTAGCAAAATGAAAATTTGTCGATTCATTAAATTATGTAGGTATTCATTTTTATACTATTCAAAGTTAAAGCAGGGTTGGTAATATGTGAAAAGAATATTTTTGTTATTATAATTAAAATATTTAGAGCCTCGTTCACCACCTACGAGTAAAGTGTGAACTAATTTACTCGCCAATTGACAACATTTCAAAATTTCTAAGCCCTAAAATAAAAAATACCATTTCTTTGTTTTCTTCTCCTGATATCGAGAATATATCAAAATATTTTTTATATTGCTTATTTACTGAGAAAAAAAATTATAACTGAAAACTGAAAAATGACGTCATACATTACGGAAGAATGAAATATTTCCTTTGCCTATACCTTCTCCATTGCTAAAACTGATAATATCTGTGAATTAACTGTCATGTGTCTTCAGTGACATTTGTAAAAATAATTCCTCGTACTCATTACAATTCTCATAAATTCTCATTTATAATCGTTTACAACAAAGAAAACTATTGCGTATGTGCCAATGAAGGATCCGAAATATTGTTGTGTCCCTATCTGCACGAACAATTCTATTCCTGCTCCGGAGAAATCCTTTTTTTTCATTGCCAGTGTCTACGAAGTAAGAATGGTGCAATGCATTGGTTATTAAGAAATTAACTGTTCTCTGCGTGTTTTGTACTTAGAAAATTAATGAAGACGGTGAAAGGACGGGTCAAATTGAAAGCTAGATTGCCATCGTAGATTCATAGGTGTATAATTATTAAAATTCAATAAATAAGCTTCACATAGGTAGGTACTTAGTTATTTATTTACACAAGGTTAATAAAAAATATGAAACATTTTACATCTTTTATTTTGCACTCTATACTTTTTTTGAAACATATAATTTTTCCAAAATACCTAAGCAGCATCTATTATTTTTTTAACACAGAGCTCATCATAGTCAGCCAGAACTTATGTATCAGCACTGGACGGTACACAAATGGACATCTCGCTTTAATTCTACGTATCTCACCGCAGTGTCCTACGTAGGCTTCCCGCAAAGCAAGTAATGCTTTAGCACTACGTAGTTCAGCAACGTTGTAGCAGTCGTTCTCTTGTATGAACTCCAGGTAACATTAGATAGTTTACTCTTGGCAAGTTTCTACTATCAGCAACTTGAAATCCGTCGGAACTTTCATTTTATTTAAATAGTATGGGAAAAAGGGAGGTTATAATTCTATGACAGACAGATGCAAGACATAAAATGAAATTGTCAATAGTTTGTCAATGTAACTTTATTGACGGTTTTTTTAATAGGTAACTGTATTCCTCAGTAAGCACAGAGTATATTGTATCTCGTAAGTATGACGTAATTTGGCGCTTACGTCTGTTTAGAATACGAAGGATTAAAATATGTTTTTTAGGTATATTATAAACATAATTTCGAAAAAACAAAAAATATGGGTCGCTTTATTTTATATCTACTTTCATATAAAACAATAATATAGACATGCAAAAATTATGAAATGTTGTCAATTACAGTGGGTTCGGAGAAAATTGGCCCCTGGTATTTGTATTGAAAAAAAATGTTTAAATTAAACTAGGCCGCGGACCAGGGGCCAGTAAATTAGTTGACACTTTACTCAGAGGTAGTTAACGAGGCCCTTAATCTACTTGTGTAAATTACGAGTAAAACAACGTTTGTGATGTTGTCTCAATTTATTTATAGGTAATTCTTAATTATTATTCTTGTTAGGCAGGTAGGTGTAATAGGTGTGTATGATTGTAGGAAGCAGAATATAGACTTGCACAAAACAGTTCACTCAAATGAAAGAATCTTTTTTTTTCTTTTCAAAATTATTCTTGTCACAAATGACCAACCGTATTTTACCTTCGTGCAGTTCTTTTAATGTTTTTTTTTATTTCCTGAATATTCTTTTTAAGTTCTTATGTGCGTTATCGATATGGCGAATGACAATAACTTATGTACATAGATACGATCACTCAACTACGTAGTTCAGTAATCACAATTAGTTGACTTGAATCAGTAGAACATATAGCCTTCAATATTTTATTGAAAACACCTCGACTCTTACGCCAGGACTATTTAAGGTTCATATTTGAATGAGTTTGTAACTCATTAGAGTACGTGACTGTACCTACTACTAATTTGATGATGATACTAGGCCAACTCTCGACCACATTCGAACCTGAAGGAAACTGACGATGAGGTCTAGGCTGACACGCTTTCGCCTAGAACAGTGGTTCTTAACCGGTGGTCCGCGGACCACTAGTGGTCCCTGGAGGCATTCCAAGTGGTCCGCGAATACATCGTAATAAACAAGTGACGTGACTTGTTGAGTCGAGTCAACACAACGCAAACGGGCGCCGCGACGCATGTCCGAAGTGTGTGGTCCCTGACACGACAGAATTTTGGTGAGATGGTCCCTCATGACTTAAAGGTTAAGAGCCATTGGCCTAGAAGGTACCTATTCACTCTGGTTTAAGTAAACCACTCACTCGGTAACAACACAAGCCTACTTCACGCCTACACTAAGCCGCTATGCATATCGATACCTTAAATCTCAAAGGGCGTAATCACCATTTTGGCCAAAATGACTTTTGAATGCTATCTTACCTCCATTTTTTTTCTCTATCGATCTGTATTATCGAAGTTTTTAAAATTCGCAAAAAAGTGGTGATTACAGCCCACGTGTTTACCGTCGATAATGCAAGAATTTTAGTCGTAAATACCTTTAAAAATTCATTATTAAGGTTTCGGTCGATACACCCAGTTAAAATTATAATGATGTGAAAAATACTGACTATCGAATGAGGCGTATAGGACAGATATGGTGTAACAGTGGCGTTTACGACTCGAGTTACTTTAAGAATTTAAACAAAATAAATAAAGTAAGTGGTAGTAATACTGCATAATGAATATCGCGTTTAGTCCGGTTTCTATACATTCTAAATAAAAACGCTCAGACATGCAATTAGCAAGTACTTTTAATACCCATACGTAAGAAGAATTACTCTAGTGTCAGTATCCTAGACGAAAATGAGGAAATACGAAAATGAGCACAATATACCACTCATTTCCCCTCGTCGAACCGAATTGTATCGATATCTGTGATTAATTCTTGTTAATATAGTGAAGTTGACGTCTTTTATTTCTTTTGCCCAAACAGTACTCCTATTAAAGATTGTTAATAGCACGCAAACCTGAAACATAAACAAAGTGGCGGGAGTTTTGCTAGCGCTTAAATCTTATGTAGATCAATCCTAGCTTTAACATTTTTAAAATAAACGTTTGTTTTACTTCTTTGCACAGTACTGGTAGAAGACTTATTCAAATTTAGCTCTAAGTAAAAGTCCTGTCGATGCAGATATTGTTTATACTAATTTAAAAACAAAACAAAATTATAGAAATCAATAACTTTCGTTTGAATTTCAACTAAAATGATTGCGTTTGTATAATTGAAATAATAAAATCGTTTTCATTTCTGTACTTGCTATAATTTTGTAATAATGAAACTACCCGTATTTGTCTCTTAATTTGTATCTTCCTCGAAGTGTTTTTACTTATAAAAAAAACCGAAAATAGCCTTTTAAAATGCAATTTTCTATAAGTTAACTAGGCTGTTACACCATAGCATAGAGCAGAATAGCCTTTTTTCAAGTCGTAAACGCCATTATACCATAACTTATTGCAGAACAGCCTTTTTTTTAGGTCGTAAATGCCAAGTTGTCAATATTTTTTTGGCGTAATCACAAATCAGTTTGGCAAACATTGGTTGTATTTTGAATACCATATAACTGTGGTTATAAAGCTCTCGATACTCGATAATTACATCCAAATTTCATTTATATGGCATTATTAGTTTAAAAGTTATGAATTTAATTCTTAGATTTAGTTTTAGTATCGATATATCATATATAATTGAGCTATGCGCATAATTTTATTAATTTTGTATTTCCCATCCAAATACCTACCTAGGTATTTATTACTTAAAGGGAAAAAACAGTAGGTACTTAACATTTTTGTCTCTCTGTTTGTTCGCGCTAATCTCGGAAACAAATGGTCAGATTTTAATGAAAAACGGATTTTTACTTGTATGGGGTATTGGTATGGTTGTTGTGTGATGAACACTTGTGTTTGTTCAGTGTCTGAGTGTGATATATTTAGTATTATTTGTGATCCTCTGTTGTCTGATATCTGTAACACAAGTGCTTAACACAAGTGCTTAAGCTACTTAGTACGGAGTCAGGTCAATGTATGACATGTTGGGTGTTAAGCCTGAGTTTTACATCCTACGCGCTCAGTACAATTGATTTTGAAAAAATGTAGGTAATGGCAAATCGAAATTTATAAGAGCCTGAGAAAGAGATGTATCACCTAATGTTTCTCAGAGAAAAATGTTCATATTTAAGTATGAACTACCCTTAAGTATATAACACCCCGTGGTTGATAGGCCCTCATATCCCCCCCCCCCCTTTTACACCCCCTTCCACCGGTTCCGTGGTTCCACACATCAGGTTACTACCTATTAATGTCCTCCATTAAAATTAAACCAAAAGAGTAAAGAATAAGACATTAAATAAAAATTTGAACTTTGACATACTTAGGTAGTATACTCTGTACCTACAACACCCTAATCACAACGTTCAACCTCCATTATGAATCTACTGTATTATAATAAATAAATTATTTCTATACCTACATTGGTGATTGGCAATCCGTACCAATACTGCACTGTTACAGTCTGCCGGCCCCAAAAAAAAACCATTTGCCGTAACAAAAAAAAACAAGAACTAGTAAATCAAGACGTCCGCAACGACCAATTGCCCTCATCAAGCAGCAATGATTCGATTCCCGGGGACTGAAACTGAAATTAACATCGATAACGAACTATGGCGAATGCAATTTGCGCCAACGAGTGTTTCCGCTCACCGCCAAGGCGAAGCAGTCGCTAGCTTACTGTGGATAAGCCCAGTCTTAAAAATTTTTTAGCTTTTAATTTGTAGTTTTCTAAGGGGTACAGAAGAAATCGCTACAAGCGATAAGACCGCCTTATTATACAGCCTGTTATAATTTTACCATACCTGTATTATAATAGGTACCTGGTCTATGTACGAGTATTAATGGAGCCGCTCTCTAAGTATAGGAATAATGCAGTGATACTGATTAATTGTAAGTATATAGGTACCAACTACATCTATCATGTTACGAATATAAATAAATAAATTTTATTTCTGTGCAATAGGTATCGCTGGAAAGACGTCGTCGAGAGTGATCTGCGAGAACTTCAGGCCAAGGACTGGCAACAAGTGGTACAGGATCGACCGAAGTGGCGTTCTCTTGTTTCGGAGGTCAAGACTCGTTTCGGGTCGCTGAGCCAGTGGAGTAAGTAAGTAAGTGCAATAAGGAATATCTATCTATCTATGCATCTCAATTGACTCACCATAGCAAAAAGGAGAGCACACGTTGCAATTACAACAGACGCGATGGTGGGGCAATCACATCCATTGGCACTGCCACACTGGCCCGCGAGATGCTTCTTCACGCTTCGTTGGAAGATATTTATATTGTAAGGCGGAAGATACATATAGAGTCGCTTTTAGCCCACCTATCCGCTTTTGTCATAAATCCGCTAGCCAATTTCTTTTGAACCCCGAATCTGAAGGAGCAGTTTGTATGTTAAGATCTTTGAACAATGGTGGTTTGTCGCCTTATAATAAGTCCTTAATGGTACGGCAGAGAATGAGCTGACAAACTTTTAAGTAAAACGATTTTCGGATTCAATTAAATCAACAGCCTTTGTCCGTCCACAGTTGGATGACGGTCTCCTATGCTGCTCCATAGATTTCTCACCCAGTTACTACCACCAGGTTACCTAAGGTAAGGTAGAGTGGCAGTTCATCCTTGCCAGTCAGCTCCACAGTAGTTAAATGTAAATGTCCACTTTCCATTTAAATGCCAAGCGTTTACATAAATAGTTACTTGACTGATGGTAAGTAGCAGAATGGCCGAGGGTGGAAAAATGTTAAATGTCATTTTGTTTTCTGTGGTTCATGGAAAAAGTTGGAGTTTTATTATTTGTTGACAAAATTGATATCAAAAACCAGACTTACATAATTTCATTAAGAATTACTTTCTTAATTAAATTATGTTATGGGAGTTGAGTCGGGCCAGCCACAGCGCACGCATCGCGACGATCGCGCTCGTCTAAAGATTTATCTATAATTACGGTTAAAACTGACTAATACACATAAAATATCTCATAACGAAAATCTTGTGCATACAAGGATTACACAGAAGTATATTATTCGAGTGAATTAGTGTTTTAAATATCAGAAAATCAAAATATTATCCGCAAGTAAGGTGTAAACAACAAGTGAACGCTGTGAACGCGTAAGCGCCGCCTGTTGCACGGCACTTAGGACGTTTTGGTCGCGGCCCGCGTCACCACATCGAACTACTCACCGCTGTTTTCGTAACGTCGACCGGCAAACTACCTACCTATCGCCAGCCGTTCTGAGTTTTGGATATCTCATTAATACTTTATAAATCTCTTCAAAATGGCTACGTGTATGGGCTGTAAAACCAAGGTGTCCCTTGAACATACATTGAAATGTAATTCCTGTGGTAGCTATTACGACTTTAAATGCCTGAACATGCCGGAAGAAATGTTCATAAATATACCTGTTAGTACTAAGAATCAGTGGACGTGCCCCTGTTGCTCAAACATAACTCGTCGGCGCGGCAATGATAATACGCCAGTCCGTGGAAACCGCGAGATACTAAATGAGACGATCCTTGACGACTCCATGCAAGGATTATCTGTAGCGGAAGGCGCCCCAGGGCAGATGGACCCGCAAATACCTAAGGAAGATTGCATAACTTTTGGTCATCTTAGCGGCATCCTCGATCAGCATCTGGATAAAATTCAGGACACCTTGACAATGAATATACAAATGTCTATAAAGCGGGAGATAAACTCTGTATTCCAGGGATGGAAAAGTGAACTAGACCTAATGTTCGATCACATGCAAAAACAACAAGATGAACTAAAGGAACAAATCTCAGCCGCCCATGCCGAAATAGTCGAGCTTCAAAATGACAAATCAAGACTCGAGCAGGAACTAAACACCCAAGCACAGTCATACCTACGCAACGAAGTGGAGATTTCTGGCATCATTGAACAACCAAATGAAAACCTTTTTCATACAATTCTTATCCTATCGAGAAAAATTGGCATACAACTGGAGGACAAGGATATTGACTCAGTGAACAGAGTGGGAGCCCCACGTCGCTCAGGCTCTGCTCCTGCTGGGCCGAAAGCTGTAATCACTTCGTCGGAGCCCAGCGAAACTCAATACAGTAGACCAGTAGTCGTTCGATTCATGCGTCGTGCGGTTCGTGATGAAATTATAAAGGCCTGTAAGTCAAGAAGGAACCTAACAACTAAAGATATCGAAGTGGACGGACCTGGAAACAAGATATACGTGAATGAAAGGCTTACGTCCGCAAATAGGGCATTATTTCGGGACGCTAGAACCAAAGCTAAACTTCATGGTTATAAACACTGCTGGACTAAGGGAGGAGTCATCTACCTGCGAATGTCAGAAGGAACAAACGCTAAGGCAATCAAGACCCCTAAGGACCTTGATAAATTGTTTGGGAGACAAAGCTGCTGGGATACAGGACGCCGGGACTCGCGAGTATACCACCAAGACCCCATTTCCTAACGTGCACGGAAAAATAATATAAGCCTTACTGAACCCATATAACTTCTTATGTTTGTATTTTTATTTTGTAGTTGTTTTAAGTTGTTCTAACAGCACTGTATAAATTTCTTATTGCTTACTGTGAATAGTGACACAATCATTTAATTATGCCTACATAACCCCTAGTTACTTAAAATACACACCCAATACTTACCATACACACACCAGTAGTGTGAGCAGCTCAGCCCTTACGACCTGGACTACCCTATACCCGTACGCACCCTTATAAACCTTACTCACCCTGTACACCCTACTCACACCTGATAGCACCTACCCGCACCCGATACACCCTACTCACCCTATACAGTCCCTACTCACCCTGTACACCCTACTCACCCTGTACACCCTACTCACCCTGTACACCCTACTCACCCTGTACACCCTACTCACCCTATACCACCCTACTCACCCTATACACCCTTACTCACCCTGTAAACCCTACTCACCCTGTACACCCTACTCACCCTGTACACCCTACTACCCCTGTACACCTACTCACCCTGTACACCTTACTCACCCTATACACCTACTACCCGTTATACACCCTACTCCCCATGTACAACCCTACTCACCCTGTACACCCTACTCACCCTGTACACCCTACTCACCCTGTAACCCTACTCACCCCTGTACACCCTACTCACCCTGTACACCCTACTCACCCTGTACACCCTACTCACCCCTGTACACCCTACTCACCCTGTACACCTTACTCACCCCTAGACACCCTTACTCACCCTGTACACCCTACTCACCCGGTACCCCTACTCCCTGTACAACCCTACTCACCCTGTACACCCTACTCACCCTGTACACACCTACTCACCCTGTACAGCCTACTCACCCCGGTACAACCCTACTCACCCTGTACACCCTACTCACCCTGTACACCCTACTCACCCTGTACACCCTACTCACCCTGTACACCCTACTCACCCTGTAACACCCTACTCACCCTGTACACCCTACTCCCCCTGACACCCTACTCACCTATACACCCTACTCACCCTGTACACCCTACTCCCCTGTACACCCTACTCACCCTGTACACCCTACTCACCCTGTACACCCTACTCACCCTGTACACCCTACTCACCCTGTACACCCTACTCACCCTATACACCCTACTCACCCTGTACACCCTACTCACCCTGTACACCCTACTCACCCTGTACCCCTACTCACTCCTGTACACCCTACTCACCCTGTACACCCACTACTCACCCTGTACACCCTACTCACCCTAATACCCCTCTCACCCTGTACACCCTACTCACCTTATACGCCCTACTCACCCTGTACACCCTACTCACCCTATACACCCTGTACGCTACACTCACCCTGTGTACTCTACTCATACTATACACCTAGCATACTCCTCTCACCCAGTACATCATACACATTCTGCTCCACTTCGTTCACTCATTTTTCCGCTTTAAATCAGTCACAAAATAATTATTTATTTGCAACTCCGGTGACTTACCATTATAACAAAGTACAACGCGTCGTCTACATTAATTTACAATTTAAACAGAGTTCCACTATCGTTATTATTGCCAAGTTTGGCTTTTTCGCTCACATAAATTCTAAAGGAGTCCACTCCAATTTTCGGAGTGAACTCCATCTGATATGTTAATAGATCATCTTGTGGATGATATAGACGACTCGTTGAATATAAAATGCTCTTCAGTGAATCGAATCGGAGAATGCTCATCATTTATAGCGTCATCGAATTGGAACTTCCGGTTGTTAACGTATAATATTCGGAGCCTTCACAAAAATTTTGATCATTTCTTGGTGATGCTCCATCAACTTAACGTCTCCTACGATGTGATTATACTCACGGAATGCTGGTTAAGTAACTTTAGGGATGTCAAGGTGCTGGATGGTTATACTAGCTATCACTCGAACTTTAACATAAACAAGGCCGGTGGTGTAGTAATTTACGTAAAGGACAGTCTGTCTGCATCTCCTTCAGAAATTGATTTCGAAGGAGAGGCAACCGGATTGATTCTTGATATAGCTGACTCTGTTACTATTATGGGTATATACCGATCACCTTCCATAAAGCATACTGACAAATTTCTTAAAATTCTTGATAAGAACTTTAACGATCACAAATACAAAAAACATTTCATAGTGGCAGGTGATATAAATATAGACATTGCCTGTGACATACCTGACATTCAAACGAATAATTACTTAAATCTTCTCGCTGAACATGGATTTCATTCAGCCATACATAAACCTACACGACTAACTTCTTGTCTAGACCACATTTTCTTAAGACCCTATAGCCCGTGTATTGGCATGGTGTGCCCAAATAGTGTTACAGATCACTCTTTAGCTATGATAGCTGCCTCGTTTTCCTACAAAACAAAAGAAAGATTAAATAGATTAGTCACTAAACTAGATTATCGAGCCGCATCACAGGAACTAAAAACCTTTGACTGGTCTCTTGTAATAAACGATAGTAATGCTTCATCAGCTGCAGCCACACTCACATCTGCTATTGAGACAACAATTGAAAAACACACATCAAGTAAATACAATAGTCGATCAACGCATATCATGAAAAAATGGATGACACCGGGGTTAATACGTTGTATAGATAATCGAGACAGACTTCATATGGACCTACGTAAGGATCCAGATAATGCTACACTTAAACTCACATATACCCGATACAGGAATTTCTGTAATGACCTTCTAAGAAAACTAAAAAACAATCATAACGCAGAGCAAATTCTAAATTCCCAAAGTAATCCCAAAAAACTGTGGAAAACTGTAAACCAAATCTGCCATACAGTCAGGAAGAATGTTCCTCCCACTGAATTGCTTAACTTATCGGACGATCCAAGTGCATCTCTTTCCATGTGTAACAAGCATTTCGCATCTATGGGAGAAAAACTTGCGAACAAAACACTAGATAGATTGGGAGTGACGCAGGAATCGTTAGGTAAGTCCCTTCAACTAAAAATCCCCTCAGCTAATTCCCTATATTTATCCCCAACAGACGATCTCGAAGTTAGGTCACTCATTCAAAATCTTAAAAATGATAGTGCCCCTGGTATTGATGGCATTACACCGTTATTTCTCAAACAAAACTGCGAAACCTTGCTAACTCCCCTTACGCACGTTATTAATCTCAGTCTTTCTTCTGGTATATTTCCAGAATGTTGGAAATTTGCTGCAGTTTCACCTATTCACAAAGCTGGACCCAGGAACTCACCCGATAATTACAGACCAATCTCTTTGCTGAGTATACTATCAAAACTGCTAGAAAGAGTAGTCCAAAAGCGCCTTTCAATATATTTAGACTCCCAAAATATTCTCAATGATCGACAATATGGTTTCAGAAAAGACAGATCCACAGATGACGCAGTGGGTGTATTGACCTCTACAATTGCGGGATACCTTGACTCGGGTAAGCATTGCGTTGGTGTGTTCTTGGACCTGGCCAGAGCATTCGACACTGTATCAATCCCAATATTGCTACGCAAATTGGAAAACACAGGAGTACGTGGTCTGGCTCTGGCCTGGTTTGAGAGCTACCTAACAAATCGCCGACAGTGCGTCCGTGTATCTAATGTAGTAAGTGACACTCGAAGGATTCACTTTGGTGTACCTCAGGGAAGTGTCTTGGGACCTACTTTATTTAACGTCTACCTTAATGACCTTCCATCTCTTCCCATGGCTAACGCTGAGGTCATATGCTACGCTGATGACACGGCAATTTTATTTGATGGTACATCATGGACTCAAACATTTCAGAAAGCAGAGGCTGGATTAGCTATTGTGTCACGCTGGTTAGAAATGAATTTGCTCACTCTTAATACTAATAAAACGAAATTTCTAAGCTTTCACAAAACTGCGGCATCTAAACCAAGATCAGTCCCACCAATCCCAATTCACCATGGCGCCTGCACTATTGCAATCGACGACAACCCCTTAACCTCTTGCAACTGTGATACCATTAGCCAGGCACAGACCATAAAATATCTTGGCATTCAAATAGACGAAAACTTAAATTTTCATCAGCATATCGTCTCACTATCTAATCGGGTACGCAAAGTTATAAATACAATGTTTCTACTAAGGGATGTCGCGGACGACAACATATTAAGGTTGGTTTACCTTGGGCTGTGTCAATCTGTGCTCAGCTATGGTATATCTGCCTGGGGGGGCATCGATAAGACTTCAATGATACGAATCGAAAGAGCGCAGAGAGCAGTGCTAAAGGTAATGCTAAAAAAACCAAGGCGATATCCTACTTTTACTCTTTACTCTGAAGCCCGAGTCCTTAGTGTACGGAAATTGTATATTCAGAAAGCTGTTTTGGCGACCCACAAAGCGGTTCGAAGCTCATCTGAGTACTTGGATCTTCTAGCAAAGCGGACTTTTAGAGTCAAAACCCCCGTTGTTGCTACCTCCTTCGCTAAAAGACACCAAAAATATCTATATCCTTGTATTTACAATAAAGCTGTGGCCATATGTGAATTTAAGCACAACCATCCATATGACGTTAAATCAAAGCTGTTTGAATGGCTTCTTCAAATTAGCTACAACGAAGCAGAACTTCTACTTCAAAATCCAAGATGATCAGGCTCCGCACACACACACAAATAACACACCACACCACACACACACACACACACACACACACACACACACACCACACCACACTACACACACACACCACACCACACTACACACACACACACACACACACACACACCACACCACACTACACACACACACAGACACACACACACACACACACACACAACACGCACACACACACACACACAGTTGTGTCACTATTATCAATATTATCATTATATATATTCTTTCTTTTTCTAATTAACAAAACGTATATGTATAAATCTTAATCTTGCAACGCCGTAATTATAACGAAAAGGTAAAACATCAACTCAAGTCCCCAAGAGACAGGACTACCTAGTTTGGGGGCTACAGATATTCAAATGAAATGTAAATTCTTTGGCAAATAAAGATTTATTATTATTATTATTATTTATTATTATGTAATTAAATGTATGTACTTGTTAAGAATTGGAGTTGGATTCAATTTCTAAGGGCATCCTACAAAATAATCTAATTGAAGAATTGAAACTACTCTGACATTTCAACAGAGGTCCGCAGTGAAGAATTTAAAGGCTTAATATCCATAATGCAAAAGTTAGCGAATCAAATTTCAACCAAGGCTAAAAAACATCGGCGATCTGATTCATTTGTTTATAGGCCACATCCCGTTTCTGACGCTAGATGTCAACCTAACAGCGTTACCTAGCAGTATCATTGGCTCTATTAGAACTAATAGTACCTACACATCGATGCAGTACTGTACAACATCCCAATGTGAGGTTCACTCAGCGACACGTCAGGTTACCCACGCGATGCAAAAGTAACACTTGTGTCTCGGTCCAAAAAGTCCAAAATGTTACGTTGGATAGCGAAGTTAAAGACACTCAGTTAAACACACTTGTACCGAAGGCAACAAATTACTATCAACAGAGGTTGATGGCATAGTCAAAGTCATGGCTTACATGTAAATCGAAAAGGCGAAACACTGCCGCGATTTAATCGACACCCAGCGCCATCTCTTTAGTCGAGTGTAAAATTAAGTCCCGAAACGAAGTGAGGGCATGCCACTAGTCCTAATGTAGGAGGTTACTCAATTACATACGCGATATGTAGTTTACTCGCGCATCTGGTCCAACAATGGACCATAGGAGAATCTAAGTATGTATGGAAATAGGAATCCGCCTCTCATTTACCATAATATCACGCTTTTACTTTGTATAGTGGTATAATCAACTTTTATTTATTAACGTCTTAGGTACTAAACAAATAAGTGAATCACTTACTTTCACATAGAAATAATTTTCAGAATAAAGTTTCATTCAATAAACATTCATCAAACATTCTTTTGAAAAGCGTAGGGAAGGTCCACCATATTCTTTCTCGCGTTGAGATTTGCTAATCTACCATTCGCTGTTTATGACACGAAGCATCCAATCGGTTATCTGGTGTTAATTTGACTTCTTATTTGATATACTTTTTTGCTAAAACATACTTAGGTAGGTATCCTTGAACACCAAACATTTTCGCGACAACAAAGGAATCAACAAGTGGTATCATTCAGTTGATAATTTCTTAAAATTAAAAAGTAATATAAAACTCACCGTTTTCAATGGAGAAGCGATGTATTTTCGTTTTCCACAAATCAGTTTTCGTGTGATAAACACCGCATCACTAGAGGGTTCGAGCGGCGTCCGCGCGTCCGTGCGCTGCGGTGGCGGAGTCCTGACTGATGCTGCCGCTATCAGCTATGTGGACATCCAGGTCCTGGAGGTAGGGGGGCGGGGGGACGCGATTGATCTGCACGCTTCCGCCGGTGTATCCTGAATGAAAGTCGCCCTATAGTCTCATGCGCCCTACGCGCGTAGTAGCGATGCCGCAATCAGACCCGACTTGTCTGGTAATGAGCTTTTGTGGGCGCTAGTGTGAAGGGCCGGCGGCTAGTGGACTCCATTTGCAAATAATCCGCTCACTACTCACTAGATAAGTAACTATTACTAGTGAACAGTAGTAAATTTTGGCAACTTTTGTTACCACAATACACTCTAGGTAGGATTCTTTTGGGGTACTATTTAAACGAGCTTCTTTTTAATAGCATTTTTCGCCTCAGAAAATATATGTTACCTTCTAAATTACTAAGTCAGCCACAACCAATGCGCGTCTGAATAATAGTATATCAGCCACTAGTTACTTTATATGTAAGCCACTGTAAATATAACTCAGCTTGGCAATTATTTTTTAGCATCTAAATTTGTGGTATGCATTCAAATAGCAAACTTCTAAATTAATAATATATGACACCAAAATAGTAATTATATTAGCTTCTAATTTAATAATTTAGTATGAATAAAATGTAACTCGTCCTACATTTATCGATCGTTAAATTTACCTAAAATTGTCATCGAATATTATATTAACGCCACTATTATTATTACACATGAACTATTAATGGCAACAACGCGACTATAATATAGCCGCCAATTGATTTATATTAATTGTGAGGATTATGGAAAACATTTAAAAAACAATCCAGCTATGAAAACAAGAAGGAAAGTATTAATATTTTTTTACGTATTTATGTAATAAATTCTTCCCACAAATCACAATGATTATTATTGCAAAATTATTATTATTTTGGCGCGTGTAAAAAATATTATTAGGTACGCATCTCAAAAAATTGTTAATGCATTTCTTTATGTTTTCATAGCTGGATTTTTTTAAATATATCTCATAATCCGCACAATTAAAATAAATAAATTGGTATCGTGGCGATGGCACTTTAAGGACAGTCAAAGTAATACCCATTATTTATGATAATCAATTTGTGTATTGAAAAACAATCATTTTTAGTAAGTAATAAATTTAAATAAGCACGTATATGTATGTAATTACGAAATTATAAGAAAAAGAAAATATGTATTACTGGTTTATTAATGCCGCTCGCGCTTAAGTTGGCCTTCCACGCTTTCTTTTCAGTCCAAGCACTGTGCTTTTACCTCCAATACCTGATTGCTAGGCCGATCAGATGCGTGCCAATTGCTGTCATGTCACGCACTGGCGCCAAATCATAGGTACAGTGGCTATTTTCTCGATAAATGAATATGAAATATTATTTTAGATGTTAAGTTATAATATTTTAATGTTGAGCATTGAAGCTTGAATGTATTATTTTTGAGGACATTGTATTGAAGCTGTAAAACTTAATATGGTGATGAGTTACAAATTCCGTGGCTGAGTTAGTAAATTAGTTTGCAATATATAAATCAGAAGGACAAGTTAAATTAATTGTGGATATTGATTTGACGCTTTCTTTAACCTTTTTAGTGGCCGTTGTAAAGAAGATGAATCAGTTAATTAAAAGCTAAGTAATTTTCCCGATGCTTAGTTATTAAATGAGAAGTTTGGGTGTGTGGCCAAATAAAAATTTTGTGGCCATGTTTATTATTTCTCATTCTTTTGGTAAAAGATTCCTTTTGTTGTTGACATTGTTTAAATTTTACTGGACATACATAATTTAATTCAATTAAGTACCTATTAAGTATTAATAATGATAAACGATCGAATAAATCTATACCTACACATTGATGTGATGTGTGGTTGGCTGTACCTACGTTATAATTTCATTTTAAAGGATTGTTGTTACTCTATTACGATGATGAAAATAAAACATCTTAATAAATCACCCTAAATGAAAAATATAAACATCTCAAACCATAGGTTTTTGTCTTAATAATAACAGACCCATTACTTCAAATCATCTTCCCGGCAAGAATACCTATTCCTACCTATTTATTTCAAAATAATTTATGTTATTATTACCTATCACTAACAATAAATAAATAAACAATAAAATATTGATTAATGTACAACGACTATTTACAATAAACAAAGGCCACGAAATGTAAAATAAAATTCGTAGCCACTCCGAGACTCCGACTTATTCTCACGGAAATCGCTTGTGTGCTACGAAGGCTACGGCCCGGCTCGTAGCAAAGTTATCGCTACAGGAAGAAATCTATACTAATATAATAAAGCTGAAGAGTTTGTTTGTTTGTTTGTTTGTTTGTTTGTTTGTTTGTTTGTTTGTTTGTTTGTTTGTTTGTTTGAACGCGCTAATCTCCGAAACTACTGGTGCGATTTGAATAATTCTATTTTTGTTGGATAGTCCATTTATCGAGGAAGGCTATAGGCTAAATAACATTACGCTATGACCAATAGGAGCAAAGACAGAGCGGTAAATGTGTAAAAAACGGGGAAAATTATTCATTTTTGAAGGCTTTCTTTGCGTGCGCTGCGAAAACGGTTCAAGATACACAAAAAATATGTATGAAAGAATTATTCCTCTATACATGATCTAAAAAAAAGTCCGCGACGGCATATGTCTATCTTTTAAGGTTTAGTCACAATGACCGTTTTTATGGTACCTAATTTGGTCGAAATAATTTGTTTAAGTTGTATCAACATAATAATATTAAGGGGGTTGTAAGGGGTTAAAAGGGGGGTAAAAAGTTACTTTTCCACGCGGACGAAGTCGCGGGCGGCCGCTAGTTATATTATACTTATTATGCACTTGTCCGTACTAAACGCTCAACTTTGGCCAATGCTTTTTAAGCATGTTTTTGTCACCACAAAGTTGACTTAGAAAGAGATCAAAAGCAAATCAGCCTATACAGGATGGAAAATATCATTGAGCCTTGGACGGAAAATACCTTAAATCTTTAAGTGAGCATGTTTAATTTTTGGGAATCGTTCTCTTATTTGTTTAAAGCAATAACTGTACTAATAGTTTTTCTGAATTGGGCTGGCATTATAGCCTGGAATAGAACCAGACAAACTTATTCTAAGCAGACAAAGAATAAAAAAAAAAATATAGGTCATCTTATCCCATAAATCGATTCAGTCATTCTTAAAGATATTTTTTCTTTATGAAACCTTAGGTCTTTCAGTTTCTTTTTAAAAAAAATAAAGGAATGTTTCCTAAGTAAAACATGCTCACATATAGATTTAAAGTTGTTGTTTCCCTCCAGGGCCCAAAGTCTTTTTCCACCCTGAATGCTATCCCACTGCACGGTAACGGCCTTCATAGAAATCACGTTATTGCTACGATTATGGGATTAGGCTTAATCATCACACTTGCCTCATGCGGATTGTCGATCAGGGGTCATCCATAAAGTACGTCACACGTAAAGGGGGGGGAGGGGGTCGACAAAGTGTGATATGGCGTGACAAGGGGTGGGAGGGGTCCTAAGTTTCGTGACATCACATTTCAAAATCTAATATATCTAGAGGTATTAAATCGCGTAATTTGAAATATTAATTAAACTAAAAAATATTTTCAACTCTATCTTTATGACAATACGGTTTAAATTGTTTTGTTGACGAGTTCATACCGGGCCGCTCGTGTGACACGCGCCGATCTCCTACGAGCCCTTTGATTTTAAACCTCATATAGCCTATAACCAGCGGACAATTAAGACGCTTATAATGATAAATGTCATTTGTCGAATTCTGATAAGTAGTTTAGAAGTTACGTGGAAACAGATGAACATACATACATACATACATAGCCTGTCAAAATCATAACCCTCCTTTTGCTTTGCCGTAGTCGGGTAAAAAGAAAATATGTATATTAATGGGCTCGCGCTTAAGTTGGCCTTCCACGCTTTCTTTTCAGTCCAAGCACTGTGCTTTTACCTCCAATGGCGCCATTACGAATTTCAGTCTGATTGTTAGGCCGATCAGATGCATGCCGGTTGGTGTCATGTACGTACGTACGCACTGGCGCCAAATCGTAGGTACAGTGGCTATTTTCTCGATAAAAGAATATGAAGTATTATTTTAGATGTTAAGTTATAATATTTTGATGTTGAGTATCGAAGCTTGAATGTATTATTTTGAGGACATTGTATTGAAGCTGTAAAACTTAATATGGTGATGAGTTACAAATTCCGTGGCTGAGTTAGTAAATTAGTTTGCCGTATATAAATCAGAAGGACAAGTTAAATTAATTGTGGATATTCACTTGACGCTTTCTTTGACATTTTTAGTGGCCGTTGTAAAGAAGATGAATCAGTTAATTAAAGGCTAAGTAATTTTCCCGATGCTTAGTTATTAAATGAGAAGTTGGGGCGCGTGGCCAAATAAAAATTTTGTGGACATGTTTATTATTTCTCATATAATTTTGTAAATTGTAGCCTATGTGTTATTCTGATGTATAAGCTATATTGTGGTAAAGTTTCATTCAAATCCATTCAGTAGTTTCTACGTGAAAGAGTAACAAACATCCATACATCCTTACAAACTTTCGCCTTTATAATAGTAGTAGGATTTAAAGGAGTGGGTTCAAAGTCCATGGACTGAAGATGATTGAGTTTCTTTCTTTTTATTTTTCTTTATATTCAATAGTTTATTGCTTTATTATTGTTTCAAATATTTGATATAATGTTGATTTCATAAAAAGTACGTAATTTAAATGGAAATAATACTAATTTCGGAATTAATGTTTTAATTTAATATTTTTTTGATGTGAAATTGCAAAACATGTGACGTCACACTAGGGCGGGGGGGTCTCAAAAATGTGACCACCTGTGACATGGACGGGGGAGGGGCTCAAAAATCATGAAATTCGTGTGACGTACTTTATGGATGGCCCCTCATCACAAACCCGAAGTACCTATTCGAAAAATTGGAAGCATATTAGGTACGTACCTATATACTTAGGTACTTTTCTCCTTCATACCACGTCTTCTACCATTACAAAATCGGTCTCCAGAGTCGATTACCCTATCTGTTGTTTTGTGTACGTCTACTGTTTATGATATTATTTAAGGCGTCATCCAAGGTCCAGACTGAAAACCAGCGCTGCAGCAACTGCTCGCAGCGGCTGCAGCATCATGCTGAGGCTGAACCTTGTTGGCCGCAACTTCTATGTTACTTTATTTGGTATTTTTGTGTTATTTTTTTATGTGATAGGTAGCAAACGAGCAGGCGGATCACCTGATGGTAAACAATTGCCGCCGCCCATGGACACTTGCAACACCAGTGGAGTTACACGTGCGCTGCCAACCTTTAATCCCCTTACCCTCCCCGGGTGGGCCTCCGGTAATCTCACTCACTCGGCGAAACACAGCACAGTGGTACGTATCACTCAGTGGTGTCTATGTGTAAATGTGTGTGGTCAATAAATGTTTTCAAACTCATCTTCCTCGTAACGCCCAGATGCTTCAGAATGGCTGGTAGATAACGTGGTTCATCATTAGATAGGACGATAGGCCTCCCCCAATGTTCGGATCGGTCCTGTGCCACCCGCATCCAAGGAATTCGCGCGACCTTCAATAAATCGTCGGTCCACCTTAGGAGAGACTGCCACGACTGCGACTTCGGGCCGGTTCCTGAATTGAGAAATTGAAGTTAAGCACTACTTAAGACATTTGAAGTATGACTAACTGACAAAGTTTGTAGGTACATATCGCTCATAAGATGCTACATAGACGTAACTTCAAAAATCGTGAAAATGACTTATAAGCGCCATTACATTTAAAAAGTGATATTTTTTATGATGAAACAAAGACGCATAATCATTTCCTTATTTTTGGGGTAGATGGCGCGAGTTGTCTTTGTAGCTTTACCGTAAAATTGCACAATACTTGGTGCGACAGTGACCGATCAGTCAGTTGCGCGGGGGGGCCTGTTGAGTGTGGACATCGCTTGGACATAGTTCGTCGTAACTGTAAGTTATGCCATTTGTTGTATTTGTTTACTGGAGAAACAATGGCGTAACTGTATACAGGAGTGGGTACGACATGAGAGTTCAACATGAGTTTCGTCTTGTCCATGTTCATTTTGAGACCCACTTGTTGACAGACTCTACTGAAGGTCGTTGAGCATTCTGCTTAGGTCTTCCAAGGTCTCAGCCATGACTACGACATCATCGGCAAATCGAAGGTGCGTCATGTAGGTACTCGCCATTTATATTGATGCCATGTCCACCCCATTCCAGAAGCTTAAAAATAACGTCCTCCAACAAAGTTGTGTACAGTTTCGGCGATATGACGTCACCCTGTCTCACACCTCGCTGGAGTGGTATAGGCTTAGACTTCTGGTCCTGAAGACGGACTGACATGGAGGCGTTTGCGTACAGGGACTGCAACACTTGTATGTACCGGTAGTCAATTCGGCACCTTTGGAGAGACTGTAGCACTGCCCAAATCTCGACAGAATCAAAAGTTTTCTCATAGTCCACAAACGCTAAGCACAATGGCAGATTGTACTCCTCGAACTTCTGTACAACCTGCCGCAGCGTATGAATGTGGTCTATGGTGCTAAAGCCTTTGCGGAATCCGGCTTGTTCAGGAGGCTGAAAGTCGTCCAACCTACGTGCGAGACGGTTCGTCATAACTCTCGAAAACAGCTTGTATATGTGACTCAGCAGCGTGAAGGGCCTGTAGTCCTTCAATTGGGATTTATCTCTTTTCTTGAAGAAAAGCCTCACCTCGCCAGTATGCCACGCTTTGGTCGTCTTTCCCTCGATGATGACGAAGTTAAATAGCTTCTGAAGGGCTTTCAGGACCGTTCGTCCACCTGCCTTCAGAAGCTCCGCTGTGACTCCGTCATCATCCGGTGCCTTGTCGTTCTTAAGCTATTTGAGAGCTATGCTAATCTCGTACAGGCTGACGTCCGGGATATCTTCGGTGTAGTGCCGGGTTAATTTGTTATTTCAGCCAATAGACGTCCACTGCTGGACCTAGGCCTCCCCCAAAGTTCTCCACACAGATCGGTCCTGTGCCACCCGCATCCAATGGACTCCCGCGACCTTCACCAGATCGTCGGTCCACCTGGTGGGAGGTCTGCCACGGCTGCGGCCTACTGCGCGTGGCCTCCACTCAAGGACCTTTCCACCCCAATGGCCGTCTGTTCTCGCAATGTGCCCTGCCCATTGCCACTTCAGCCACGCTAATAATTAGTAATTTGGCCTGATTGGAAACAATTTAATTCCCAGCTACTATGCAAGATTTAATGAGGGACTTTTTAGAAGTGACGTGAAGTAAGTTTGCCAAAGCTACTTGTTACTTAATTATCTTCTGATTAACTAATATTTAAAATAGCAATTGAAAGGGCTATGCTCGGAGTATCTTTGAAGGACCGCATCAGAAATGATGTAATCCGACAGAGACCCAGAGTCACCGACAAAGCCCACCGAATTAGCAAAATGAAGTGGCAGTGGGCTGGTCAAATTAGCCGCAGAACTGACAACCGTTGGAGCCATAAAGTCCTTGAGTGGAGACCGCGACTCGGCAAACGTAGTGTTGGACGCCCTGCTACAAGATGGGATGACGACATTCGAAGGCTGGCTAGAGTAAGCTGGATGAGAGTGGCCGAAAATCGGGAGCGGTGGCGTGCATTGGGGGAGACCTATGTCCAGCAGTGGATGAGCGCGGGTTGCTAATGATGAAAATAGCCATTAACAAGGATTTTTGCTGTAAACTCGTGATCATTGCGGGCTAATAAAGTATTTTTAATTACTACTATTATACGTATTAAGTGCAAAAAGACGCATGGTCCGTGCTACAAAGACACATCTGGTGGCAACTCTAAAGTTTGATAAGTTACTGTTATATTTTTTTTGGTTTTGATTTTTGTAGTCGTGTACTTTGAAATAAAAGCAATAAACGATACAAATTGTTTTATTATAATAATTTGGACTCGATTAAACAGTGAAGTTACTGTCTCCAAATGGAAGTCCATTTGGAGAAACAGTGACGCAACTGGGGGGGTGTCATAAAAAAAAACCATTTTAGAGGGCGAGACTCACTTTTATTTTAGCGTTTTTCCTTTTTTGTTAAAATACAGTATCTGAGCTATATAAACCAATATATAGGAACGTTCTAGCCCTCATCGTTTTCAGGTAATGCCTGCTAAAGAGTATTTTTTTTTTAAATTGCATTTTCTACAAACTTGTAAAATGTAAGTTACGTCACTGTAGCATCTTATGTGCGATATATAGTGCTTAACTCAAATTCTCAACTCAGAAATCGGCCGTTTCTCTGCGCGGCCGCCACTCAAGGACATTATTCCGCCCCAAAGGCCGTCTGTTCTTCTCGCAATCCTCGAAAACGGTGTTATTGACATAGGTACAAATGTTCACATGCACACCCTGCACTTTTGTGCATTTAGGATGTTGCAATAAACAACTGCAGTTAAGGTCGCCGTGTAATGAGTACTAATTGTTATCAATAGAGCACTATCCTGTTAAAGTTATTTAGCGCGAGGCTGTAATGTAAGATAGTTAACCTGATACCTTTATGATAGGACTTTATGATAAAAAACTCAATTAGCTTTAATTTAATAGAAGCATGCAGCGTTCCCCGGATAAAACTGTACTATTAGACTATTTGAAACCTATAATTATAGTTAATTAGTGTAAATACTACCTACCAAAAATTTAAACCCTCCTTTTTGGCAAGGTCGCAGTCGGTTAAAAATTGATTTTGTTATGCAATAAAAAAGCCTATAGTAGCCACCCCAATAGAGTAATAGTTTCATTGTCATGACTGACTGGCTTCTCTGCTTAACCTGGAACATTCTGCGAAGAAGCGCTAGATCCTCATTCCACACTTGTTACGCAGGAGTACCTCAAGGCTCAGTCCTCGGACCGGTACTGTACAACATATTTACCCACGATCTACCACAGGCTGCTAATGTGACTGTAGCAACGTTTGCCGATGATGCTGCATTTCTGTCATCCAGTATCTCCCCTGATGAGGCCAGCAGCACTCTACAAACCCAACTAGACATGACTAATGAGTGGTTGCAAAGGTGGCGCGTAAGAGCTAGCGCTCCAAAATCCCACCAAATAACATTTACACTTCGTAAGAAACTGTGTCCAACCACCTACCTCGGCCAGTCTCCGCTACCACAGTCTACTTGTGTAAAATACCTGGGGTTCTACCTGGATCAACGCATGACATGGAAATACCACATCCAACAGAAACGAAAACGATGTGAATAACCGTTTCCGAAGCCTCTTGTGGCTGTTAGGGAGGCAGTCCACACTCTCCCTGAGCAATAAACTTAGAGTCTACACATCGGTAATCAAACCAATCTGGACCTATGGTATCCAATTGTGGTCCACGGCGAGCAAGTCGAACATTTTATGTCTACAACGTGCTCAGAATAATATTCTAAGAACAATCAGTGGTGCAGCGTGGTTCACTCGGAACTCAGAGATCCACACATATCTAAATGTGGAAACAGTGGAGGAAGAAGCCAAACGTTACTCGGCTAAATACAGGAGCAGACTACTGCAACACCCGAACCCTCTTACGGGGCACTTACTACTCCCGAACGTGGCAAAACGCCTCAAAAGAGCCGATGTGCTTTGTACCGGGGATGAGCAAGGCAGGAGCCTGCATTCCTGAATTGCTTATCGAAAGACATTTAGAAGAACTCAACCCATCTGATGAAAGTCTGTCGACTGATTGCAGATTTAGCAAAGAAAAAAAAAAAAAAAAAAAATGACTGACTGGCTGTATGTGCTCTATACCCTTTGCCAAGGAAAAATTTTACCAAAAAAAAAACAAATGTCATGCAACCACGGCATCGTAGGCAGGCTTTGTTTTTATTTATTTGATTACATACCTACTTATTATGAATTTGTGCATTTTCTTTACAATAAATAAGTAATGAGTTAAATAAGTTACAACAAAAGATACTGCAGCACCGAAAAATTGTGATACATAATTACGTAGATATAATTTAGTGACAAGATGTCAGCGAAAAAGCTATGGGGTGAATTCGAAAACGACGGTGGTGATGAAACTGTGCTACAAAACGTAAACTTCAACCCAATCATAGAGCTGGGCATGCAAAACATACCAGAGATACCCATAACAGTGAAGTCTTCACCCATCGAACTGCCAAAACCCAATTTGATCACACACACCATTCAACTTCACGCGTACCTGAGACAACTGACGGCGATATTAGAACAAACTGAAAACGCCGTGTTTGAAGGCGCAAGAATAGACCCGATGAGCTTGCCGGTCATTCCACCCGAACCACCAATGAATATAGAACATGAAGTTATACCGCCTATTAACTTTCTCCAAAAACAGTATTGTGACTTCTCCCTTGGAAAAGGTCCTGTGATACAGCCGTTCACACCGGAAAGCCATAAGCGGGCGCTACGGCAGTGCGCTTCTATCGCCTTGGGCCACGTCGGCGTCCCCACATGCACCAACACAGCCCTAAATGCGTTTGCAGACTATTCAACGAACTCTTCTAAATTCAAAATTAAAGCTGAGTCTCCTTTTGTGTCCTTTATATTTTGCTTCAGTG